>VYZW01003786.1:2101-12195 GCA_013401315.1 Balaeniceps rex
TGTACCTTTTGACTAAAAGGTGATCTGATAAGTTTTAAAATGGAAGCAAATAACTTCCAGGAAACCTGATTTGCTGAGCTGAACTGAAAATACTTCAATTCCTTCACAATATGTATTTGCTAGTATCTATCTTTTATTTATTTGCCTGTATATAATTTATAAATATACGTATAGAATAGGTAAGAATGGATATTATTTAACATACAAAATGAGCTGTTAATGCATGAGCAGACATGCACACATTACTTAATGGATATTTTACCTCCTTCTGTGAGGTAACACTTGCAATAAGAGCCCTGATGCTGTACTCTGCCAATGCTGGTGTTCCTTATGGATCCCAGTAAAAAAAGTACTCCATAAGTCATTGGATTATTGGAGCTATCACGAGAAAGAGGATAGTAACTTATGACCCCGAGACTGTGCAGCTTTGGGGCTGCACAGTCAGGGCATAGCACGCTGCGCAAATCCTGTCCAGGAAGAGATTCAGAACATTGTGGTCATTGGACTTTTTACAGTGTTTTCTCAGATGTACAGAAAACTGAGATAAAGACAAGTGTATGATGTTGGCATCATCACCAGGTGCCAAGTGGGAGCATGTACAGTCATGTCCTTCATGACTAGTCAAATAAGTTTATCCTGTGTCTAACACCTGCTCAGGTCAACTGCTATGCGGATCGCTAACTCCACAATGTACAATGGTCCTCCAGGTAGGATCATTATGTACGCCTCTCTTGTAAGTGTGTTTTAGTCTTTTACTGTTCCAGAAGAGATTCAACAGTAATAGTTCTTGTTAAATTTGTTGAAGTTTTTTTGTTTTTTTCCCCTACAGTGTCCTAACGTATTTAAAGCTGAGAGCAAGAAATGCATAACAAATTAGATAAGCAAGCCCAAATATGAGGGTTAATTTCCTTGAATATCATTTGGAATGGCTTGGGGGGAACTTTTTCCTTTTTGCATTTATGATTATGTATCAAGTGAGAAAAAGTAAAAAAATAGAGAGGATGATCACCTATTTAATTCTTAATCAGCAAGATTAGATGTGCCTTTTACTCTATTTTAATATTATATATTTGGCCTAACCCTGCAGTTCATGGGTTTCTGATCTGACTTCCTCCTCAACATTATTAGTATCTAATTAGCTTCAATCTTCTATGAAGATAAATATTGGGGTTTATTTTTTCAGTTGACACACACACACACACACATACGCACTTCAACTCCAGTTGAATGAAAAAGACTTTCAAATTATTCATTGCCACCTTCAACACATGAAGGACAGAAAAGAAAATCCACCTGACAAAAAACTCTTGGATCTGTGAACATTTTAGGGGAAGGAAGACTGAAAGGAAGGTGCCTGTTGTTTTTCCAGTGAAGTTCGTATTTTGTTATAAGCATAGGCTGTAAAATTCATATGCCTTCAAACTGCAAATATAGAATTCTTGCAGATGCAATACAAACAACTACTTAAAGTGGTAAAAATAGCAGAAATCACAGGAAGAACTCTAGGGTAGAATTTAGTTGACAAAGTTGAAGAGGTTCTTGTGTTGTGGAAGAACATCATTTGTGCAAAGCATGCTCTGTGTGAAGAGAAAAAAAATCTGACTTTGCCACAACACCTTAATAGTTTGATTGCTAGCTGGGAGAACAGTGTAGATAAAGTTTGTAAGATATTTATTTCTAGCTCTGCTGAAACAGAGGTGGACATGTTGTCTGAGATCTGTGATATCTGTGGTATAAACAAAGCTATAGCCTTGCCATTTTGAAAAGGTCAGGTACAACATTTCCTAAGATGCTGGGCAAACTTGCAGAGCAAGAAAGGGTGAAGGAAGTACTCAGAGGGAATGTGGGATGCACAACCAGAAACAGTGTGTCAGCATGGCTGTGCGACCAGGTTAAAATAGGGCAAAGAGGCATAAACACAGTAATCTGATGATGAGCACTTGTGGCACTCCAGGTCTCAAGCAGTGGAAGATGGATAACCTCGATTGTCCAAATTAAAAGACAGAATTCTTTTCAGAATTAAAACTTGATAATCCCTCTATCTCAGTAGTAGAGGTCACCTGGCAAAGGATATGGGGATAAACAGCCCACCCCCACACCCCACCCCTAGTTTCCTGCTTGTAGGAAGGTCTTGAAATACAAATAGGATGTGTCACTTTGCTATTTGTCAGGGATTTTTGTAATTTTTTTAAGTGCAGCAATGGCTAGACTAGGTTAAGGTTTTCCCAGCACACACACACTCTCATGTAAATCACTGCTGATGACTCCCATTTCATGCATCTTGGACATACTTTAACTGGTACTAAATGAGTGGAAACTATGAGATTTAGCAGTCATTTAATTGCTATTTCTGTGAGCAGCAAATGAGCCAGCAACAAAGGAAGTAGCTCTTCTACATGCCTTAAAAGTTAAATGCACTTTTATGTACTTTACCAAGCAGGGAGAACTTTAAGTCCAGACTTACAGCTTTGTTGAACTGAGATGAATACATATTGTATATGTGTTTTATCACCAGTGAAAACTTTTCATCTCTCTTGAAATCTAATCATATTCCTTTCAGTTCTAGTAAGAACTACTGAAAACAAAGCAGCTGTGCAATTACAGTATATTTTTTTCCTCAGTGTAAAGAACTGATTATAAAGTGTGAATTTCTACTGTGCGTTTTGCTTTTTGCCTAATTTAATTACTGGTGAATCCAGTTCTCTGTTTAATTTGATCAAATTCGAGGGAACCAAATGATTTGTATTAATAATAATGTAACTTCCACATTTTAACGCTGATCAATCTTTGCTAATTAGGGTAGGTACTAGGATAATTCAATCACTGATTATAGAAAGACACTGGGGGACCTGGTGCACTGAGTAAGAGAGGAACACTCAAGAAGAGTCAGAAGGTGACCAGGTGACAGATTTGTTTCTCAGATGTTGTTGCTGGCACTACACTGCTGTGGCTATCTTGTGCTGTATGAGCTGCAGCACCATGTGCACTCTGCTAGCCACAGAGAGGGAATGATCAAGAGCTTATTTTAATCAAAGTGATTGAGAAAGAAAAGAAAGGCGAGATCTGAGCTTAGAAAATCTGCTTTACGCCATCTCACTGCCTGCTGAGGACACCGATTGCCCAAAGCCATGCTCTGATAGGTCAGCTGGGCCTTTTTGGTGGTGCCACACTCCCAAAACAACTGTCAGCAGTGTCTAGCTACAGGATTTCTATAACCATTGTATTAAGCTATACAGTTTTACCTTTTTTTCTCCCCCCGCCACTGGGAAGAAAAGAGAACAAGGATGCTGGGACTACTTCACTCTACCATGACCTCTAGAAACACAAGCCTTTATAGTAAAAATGTCTTTCTAAAAGCTTATACCTATTGCTACAATAGAAAACCTCAGTGAAAACACATACAATTCAGGGTTTTTTAAAAATGTTTTTAAGTATATCAGAGATATGAAAAATTAACAGGTTTAACCATATGCATTATAAAATGCCAAATTTAAAATATGTTGGACAAGTAAAAATGTTTCATTGTATCTTGATTCAGCATTAAACTGAGCCCAGCATTTTTCTGTTAACAGTGGGTTTTTTGACTTTTTGCTTTTATTCATTATCTTGCAATTCAACCTTTCTTTTTTTTCTGTTTTGGAAATGTCTTGGTAAGATTTTAAACAACTTCTTATTTCTCAGTAATTTTTTTAAAAGTATAGGTGTCAACAGTAGTCTTTCCCTATAAATTGTTTTGAAAAATTTTCAGAAAGACATTCATTACAAAATGTTAAACTGCTATGTTTCTTCAGCATTAGGTCCAGGCCTACACATAACCCTGGGACTTACTTTGTGACCATCCCACATCTCTTATGACTATTAATAATCACAAAGCCAATGACTACTGCCCATCAGAGTAGAAAAAATAATGCCTCCAAAGATACATTAGTGCAAAGAAGAAGTTAAAGCACAACAAAGCAAAAACCCTTTTGACAAACTTGACTCATAGAGGAAGAAGACAAAATGTCAAATGGAGAAGAAATTACAATATTAAAAATCTCACATGCTGAAATTCCCTTCAGTGCAAACTATGTTATTCACTGTGTAAGTTCATCATTATTTCAATAGTGCATTCAAAACAAAATACAAGTAAGATGATATTAATTTCCTTTTCAGGATGGCTTGTTTTTTTGTTAGGTACCTTAGATTTAGGAATTCACTATTCTGCTGTGACAGACTCAGATCTGATGACTTTCAGATAATAACATAGCATTGCTCATTTTTCCCATGGTGATTTGGAATGAGGTATTAAGGAAAATATAAAAGAAAAAATCCAGTTAGTCTCTGTAAGAAATAGCTTTATGTGAAACATAGTGGGGGAACATTCAGTTAAAGATGGTTGGTAAGTTTGTATGCTATGATTTTATTATTCTGTGTTTTATAGAAGCATCTACATCTTGGAATGAAGACTTTAAAAGTAAATCCAAGTAAATACAAGTGAGTGCAGGCCTTTCATGTCTGCTAAATCCCTGCTATTTTTAGTGTACATTATTTTCTCCTGAGCTGTATTTTATGCCAAAATCTTCTCAAACAGTAGGTTGTCTAAAGAAACAAGCTGAGAGTAAAAATTGGTGCAAACCTGTACCAAGAAGAAAAAAGCTGATAAGAAACTAGTTGTTTTGGAGTTCAAAAGTGGTCTCTAGGGCTTTGGTTGGATTTTGAAAAATAGCTCAGCTGCCCAAAGGAGATTTTGGAAGACTAACAGTGAAGATATTAGGCTTTCAGTATGAACTCTATAAAAAAATTTATTGCATTAGTGGGAGTTCATGTGCTGAAAATAAGCTAGAAACCTCTGTTTAGAGCAGAATTCTCATTAATAGTGAAACCACTAATTTCTTTTGGTCCTTTTAAATAAAATCCAATAAATTTTCAATGGCAAATACATTCTTCTTTCATAAGACCTATGGTACTGTGGTGGGTTGACCCTGGCTGGATGCCAGGTGCCCACCAAAGCTGCTCTATCACTCCCCTCCTCAGCTGGACAGGGGAGAGAAAAATATAACTAAAAGCTCGTGGGTTGAGATAAGGACAGGGAGACATCACTCAGCAATTACTGTCATGGGCAAAACACTCGACTTGAGGAAAATCAGTTTAATTTATTACCAGTCAAATCAGAGTAGGATAATGAGAAATAAAACCCAAATCTTAAAACACCTTCTCCCCACCCCTCCCTTCTTCCCAGGCTCAACTTTACTCCCGATTTTCTCTCCCTCCTCCCCCCGAGCAGCGCAGGGGGACAGGGAAACGGGGGTTGTGGTCAGATCATTGCACATTGTCTCTGCTGCTCCTTCAAGGGAAGGACTCCTCACACTCTCTCCCTGCTCCAGCGTGGGGTCCCTCCCATGGGAGACAGTCCTCCAAGAAATTCTCCAACGTGAGTCCTTCCCACGGGCTGCAGTTCTTCATGAACTGCTCCAGCGTGGGTCCCTTCCATGGGGTGCAATCCTTCAGGAGCAGACTGCTCCAGCGTGGGTCCCCCACGGGGTCACAAGTGCTGCCAGCAAACCTGCTCCAGTGTGGGCTCCTCTCTCTCCATGGGTCCACAGGTCCTGCCAGGAGCCTGCTCCACTGTGGGCTTCCCACAGGGTCACAGCCTCATTTGGGTGCATCCACCTGCACCTGCATGCAGTCCTCCCACGGGCTGCAGTTGGATATCTGCTCCACCATGGACCTCCATGGGCTGCAGAAGGACAGCCTGCCTCACCATGGTCTTCACCATGGGCTGCAGGGGAATCAATGCTCTGGTGCCTGGAGCACCTCCTGCCCCTCCTTCTTCACTGACCTTTGTGTCTGCAGAGTCGTTCCTCTCACACATTCTCACTCCTCACTCCAGCTGCAGTTGTGCAGGTGGTTCTTTTTCCCCCTTCTTAAATATGTTATCACAGAGGCACTACCACCATTGCTGATTGGCTTGGCCTTGTCCAGTGGCAGGTCTGTCTTGAAGCAGGTTGGCATTGGCTCTATTGGACACAGGGGAAGAAGCTTCTAGCAGCTTCTCACAGAAGCCACCCCTGTAGCCCCTCCCAGTCCCCAAACCTTGCCACTCAAACCCAGTACAAGTACTTTTGAAATACCTCTCAGAAAGTATCTCTTTCTGAGACCGATCTTGTTTAGGTCATATGTAAAATGCATTTGCAAGGAAAAAGAAAAAAAGAGAGAAGAGAGAAAACAAACAAAAAAATCTGGTGGTGTGAACTTTCTCCTAAAGGTGTTTTGTTTTTGTTTTTCCTTATAATAGTTTCAAATGTCAATTAATATAAAGCTACTGGAAATTTCCAAGCAGGTGGCAGTCCAAGAGACTAGTATTTCCTCTCTATTCCCAAACCAGCTTCATCTGTAAGTCAAGGAGAGAGCTTACCCTGCTGATGTTCTTCACATGGTCCAAAGGGAGTTCCATCTTGGGATAATTAAAAATAATCTCTTTTTCATTCTGTTCTCAGCCTTACTGTAGAGCCTACACACATGGACCTTGCCACCTGACCAATGGCCTGTCTAGACCAGTGTCCTCACCATCCCTTATCAGCCTCATCAAAGTGAAAATCACATCTTCCCAGTGTAACCTTTTTTGTAGCCCATCAGGAGACAAATTCTTTTAGGGAAATTCTCCTTCTTGTCAGTTACCGGTTTTCAAAAAAAAGATGACTGTTCTTTTTAAAAAAAAAATTCCTCTTTATTACTGTAATTCCAGACATCTCTGTTATTTCTGTGGTATGTGCCAGTGCTAGTGTTGCACTATTCCTATGATCCTGCCACTAATCTTGCTGTTTCTACTGGTCTGCTACCCTAACATTGCAGAGCAGAAGCTCCTCTTCCTAGAAGCTCTTTCCTGCCCTTGCTACACTTACATAAACAGCTGATGCAAAATCTACCATTCATTTATACAGTTGTTCTTGCATATATTCCTTGAGTCTTCTCTTTATTTTCAGTTGAAATTATCAGCTTATATTTCTTTTATATTGCTTTATATTTCTGTTTTCCATTTATGTAAAATTAAAATGTGATATTTAAGTGGAACATAGATACAGAGCCTGGAAGTAGACCATTTTGTAATGTCAGAGCTGGAGTCAGGTCTAGGAATTCGCTGTAAAAAGTTGCATGTTTCCTCTTTGAACCATACATTCTTCTTTCAATATTCTGAGTATTGTCCTGCTATTTGTCTTCCTTGTTAGTTTGGAATCCATTACCATATGATAGAATTTCAGTCTGGCGGGGAAAATGTTGTTACAAATTAACAGGCCAAGGAAAAGAAGAGAACACTGGGTGAGAGGGATGGGTAGGAATTTTTCAAGTATACTTCTCATCAGAAAAGAGATACCATTAATTCAAAAAGCCATTTTTTTATTTAACTTGCAACTCAAACCACCATTTTTAAGTCTTAGAGTCATGAAAATGAGAACTTTTCATTTTCAACATGAAAGGTTAGTTTTATTCCAGATCACATTTAACTTGGTAGTATAGTTACTGCATGCTTAAAAAAAGAAGTAAAATAGATAAATACCTATATGAAACATTTCTGAATTTTAGTAACAGAAAATTATAAATTACCAAATTAATTTTATTTGTTCATTTTTTGTTACAGTTTGGGATAGCTGATCTCAAACTCTTTTAGGATAGACAACTTTCCCAGCCTTTTTGGTTAGGGTATTATGAATGTCTGAGGGACAAAAGAAAAGCTAAGAACATAAAACAATAGGTCAGTTTTTGATGAACAATCTCTGTGATCAGAACATTATAAAATAAGTAACATCATGAAATATTTGTTCTCTGTGTAAAAGGTCTATGAAACTTGCTTAGAGTTTGCAAGCAAATATTTGAAAAATTACATTTGTCAGAAAACTTTGGATTAAACTCTGTATCTTAAGATTTTTTCTGATGTTAGTGTAAGAAAAATGTTGTATTCAAGCAAGTTTGTCACAACAAATCATGTTAAAATAGGGGTTTTGTGTTCTGAGAATGTTGTTCCTGGCATATTGTGCCCTGGCAAGCTAAAAAAATACAAGGTTTTACCTCATCAAGCAGCCTTTGACCTCTCATTGAATACATTTGTTAGAAAAAAAATATTTGCCAGGAAAAACATAAGACACATAAAGTCAACTCACATTTGAGCAAAATACATTCCCTACCCTATATATTTGCTTTTGGCATGTTCTATTTCTGCTTTGCCTACTGAGTTTGAAATAAATACCTTGTCGACCCTCCTGCTAGACTGCAAAGAGGTGGTCTCAGAGAGGTGACTCCACTTCAGTGTTTCTTTGACAAGGTCATAAAAGGGTTCAAAAGTGCTTGCAAGTATTTGGAAAAGCTTATTTATTTTTTTTAAAGAAGAAAAATATAGAACTTTTATCTATATCTATATCAATAAATAAAACATATATGAATCCCTAAAGTAAGCCAGTTCAAAACATGGTTTGTTTTTTTTTCTCCCTTAATTACTTGACAGTAACATTCTATAAGTTTGATCCATTAGGAGGTTAAAAAAAGATGGCAAGTTAAAAAGCGGAATCACACTTACAGAAAGCTTGGGCTGAACTGTTCAAAATCATACCAGAAAAGGAAAATATAATGTTCAAGAATCTCCTAGAAACAGAAGTGCATAATTATTATACCTGATGAATGAATTCCCTTCTCTGCTCCCTGTTAATTCCCTTCTAGCTGCTATTCTACAGGGTGGCCGTTCTTCATCCAGCCCTACAGGTATTTGCCAGTATCTGGAATCATCCCCATCCCCACCCCCATATATATGACAAGATCACTTTTAACCTCCCAGACAAAAACAGTGCCTTCTTCCTACCATCATTTTAGCATGGAACTGGGAGCCTTGTTTGTCCTTTTCCTGCGTGATGGGTATTTTGAGCTATGGTTATTTTTTTTCCCCACTTATTCTCATTCCACAAATCACAACTGCAGAATTGCAGATTTTCTCAGATGCATCTAAGGACTCTGCTTAGTGGTTTACTTGGTTACAAGGGAAGGTATTATAACCATTTAATGTTGATCATGTAATCAAGTGCTCTACAGCACCCTCCAAAACCAGATATCTCTTGCCATGTGAAGAAATTGTAATACTAACTTTGTGATGTTCCTCTTTAATCACTTCTACAGCACATTGTGGATTAAAATCCTAATAAAAGCTTGTCATTTTAATCATTGCTTTAAAATGCTGTTGACACAATAAATTTGCTCAGTCATGTCTTGCACACTTAGAGGGTAAGAAGTTATTCAATTTAAACTTCTAAAAACCAGAAAATGAAATATTAAGGTGTCCTGGTTTTGGCTGGGTTAGAGTTAATTTTCTTCCTAGTAGCTGGCATAGTGCTGTGTTTTGGATTTAGTATGAGAAGAATGCTGATAACACACTGATGTTTTAGTTGTTGCTAAGTAGTGCTTACACTGGTCAAGGACTTTCTTTTTCAGCTTCCCATGCTCTGCCAGGTCACAAGAAGCTGGGAGGGGGCACAGCCAGGACAGCTGACCCAACCTGACCAAAGGGCTATTCCATACCATATGATGTCATGCTCAGTATATAAACTGGGGGGAGTTGGCTGGGGGCAGTGATCAGTGCTCGGGGACTGGCTGGGCATTGGTTGGCAGGTGGTGAGCAATTACATTGTGCATCACTTATTTTATATATCCTGTAATCATTATTATTATTATTTTCTCTCCCTCTGCTGTCCTATTAAAGTGCTTTTATCTCAACCCACGGGTTTTACTTTTTTTTCTTTTCTCTTTTTCCCGATTCTCTCCCCCATCCCACTGTGGGGTAGGAGGGTGAGCGAGCGGCTGTGTGGTGCTTAGTTGCCAANGGGGGCACAGCCAGGACAGCTGACCCAACCTGACCAAAGGGCTATTCCATACCATATGATGTCATGCTCAGTATATAAACTGGGGGGAGTTGGCTGGGGGCAGTGATCAGTGCTCGGGGACTGGCTGGGCATTGGTTGGCAGGTGGTGAGCAATTACATTGTGCATCACTTATTTTATATATCCTGTAATCATTATTATTATTATTTTCTCTCCCTCTGCTGTCCTATTAAAGTGCTTTTATCTCAACCCAC
>VYZW01003788.1:4076-14620 GCA_013401315.1 Balaeniceps rex
TAGAGACTTCATAGAAAATGCTGGCTTGGTACATGGCAATGCCACGTTTTCCATCTTCCAGAAAAATGCTTTCAACTTTTATCTTGCAATACGTAGGTGCCAATTAAATAAATATTTGTAGCAATGCTTAGTGCTCAGGGAAAGATTTCATCAGCCAAAGCTGCAGAGGGTATATTGATCTCCCAAAACAAGAAGAGCACCAACACCATTAATGTTTACAGGACTAAACAAGGGAAAAAATAAATGTAAAGATGTGAGTTCCACAATATATCCTTAATCAGAGAAAGCACTGTTTATAAACAGTGCCAAAGCAAAGGGTGAAAAACAGGAATTAGGTTTCCTCCTTTCTGTATAGTTGGGAAGTCTATGTGAGCAAAGTAATGCTCAACTTGAGCATGGCAAATTATGCAATCTATCCCACAGCATTTTTTAAAAAGTGATGATTCCCTCATCATAACAGGACCATTAATCTGTATAGTAAAGTCAAATCATGATGTTTCTGTATGGCAGCAATCAGGGGCAATAGAAATTTTCATATCGGTTTGCCGGTGATACATCAGATAAATCCTCAAGTAAATTGTCTGTCATCCTGACACTCCACATCAATTGCCAGATAAGCAAAGTCTGCAGCAGAGTCTTCTCACAGCAACAGGACTGAATCTAAACAAATTTGACCCAAGAAGAGCAAGTCCTTCACATCCTGCTACTAGTGATACTGGCAGGTCAGTTACTAGAATATTTACTGAAACTGCTGTAAAAATTGTTTGATAGCACAATGGTAATTTGCAATGTGAAGCCACCTGAAGATGACATAATTAATATGTCTTCTTGAACTGCTTCATATTGTGACCATTTAGTGGCATAGAGTACTTTTTCTTTAGGTTAGATAATCATAATTTGCAAGTGGCACCTTCTGCCTGCTGAGCTGTTGATGAAGTATGTGACTGAAAAGTCACATAACTGTCTGGCTCCCATTATGCTTCCCATGGTGCACCACAAGAAAGAAAATGACAAAATCTCAAATTTTGTCAGACTGCCAAAGTATCTCATATAATTCTGAAATCAAATTAGCTATGTTGCTCCAATATCTGTTGAAGGGGCAACACAGCAGGGCACAAGCCGTACATGAGATTCCTGCGTGCACTGATGATAACTTTCTGACATAGGTGACTGAGAAGCTGATAAGCGAAGATGCTCTGCTGGACCTGATACTTACAAACAAGAAAGAACTGGCTGGGGATGTGAAGGTCAGGGACAGCCTTGATAGCAGTAACTGAGATGGTGAAGTTTAAGATCCCAAGAGAAGGGAACAAGACAAAAAGCAGGATCATAATCCTAGATTTCATGAGAGCAGACTTTGGCCTGTTCAGGGATCTGCTTGGAAAAATTTCATGGGATATGGGTATGAGAGAGAAGAGGGGTCCAAGAGAGCTGGCTGATGTTCAATTTAACATATAAACCCATGCGACTTCAGAAAATCTCCCCCTGCTGGAGAAAACATTTTCATGTTCAATGGCTTTTCACTGATTTCCCTGGGAAGACACAAATAATTTTTAATTTGGTTTTCATTCCTGTTCCAAAGCAAACTTTAAAATGAACAGCTTTGTCCCTTGCCAAAAGATTAGTATGTTCTTCTCCCCTCCAAAATTTCTCATTTAACAATATCAGATTTCAATGAGGAAAAAAACCACTAAAGAAAGAACTCTCTATAACACAGATGACAAATAACGTGTACCATAAAAAGTGGTGATCATAAAATATCTTTCTGGCACCCAAATTGAAATTTAATGCAAATAAGAAGAAAAGTAGTAAAAGCTGATTACATTCTGATCCATTTCCTATGAATGTATGTTTAAATATTAGGTAATATTCTACTTGCATCTTTTTTTCCAGGAAAGGTTCTTTCTTTTTCTTTCTTTTTTATTCATGAACAGAAAAAAACATTAAACTTTACATTTCCCATTCAACATTGAAGTAACATCTGGCTTATTTTGTTGTTTCCCTTTCTTTATCTTGTAATGTTGTTCACCTTGACTGAATTGTCAACAAATACAGAGAACAAAGCAATCTAAACACCATGTGCGAGTGCATGTACACATATACAAGGCCTGATTCTGCAACTCCCCCCTTGCACAACTAGTGTTAATCAAGAAAGAATCTATGGGATCAGGCCTAAGAGGAGAGAAAACAACACTGTAAACTGCCTAAAGGAAAGATAAAAGCTGTAATTTTAGTTCTGTAGGGGTCACTGAAAAGGTTACAATATGGTGTCTGTCCACATGGAATCTTAGCTGCAATCACAGACCGACTACAGAGACACAGTAAAACCCATATTTTAAAAGTTTCAAGGCGAGGAAATAATGAATAAGTAAATGAAAATGCACAAACAGGAAGGCAGAAAGACAGACACTTTAAGCCACGATAATTATCACAAGTTTTCTGTCATGACATAAAGATTTCAACAAAAATATGGATAAAATTAAACTCTGCCTGATGGACTTCTAAAATAAATTCCTTGTCTGTTATGAATAACAGCAAACAGAAACAAAAGAATAGCAACACTCTAGGACCTCCAGAAAGGTCAAACCTTGAAGGCTGTTAAAACTCAGTAGCATGAGAAGAATAAATTGTGCAGCTTTCTGTTTTTACTCTTATATGTTACAAGAGATGGACTGTAGCATTGAAAACTTTTTTTAGCATATAAACATTTTCTTAGCCTAGCCTGGAAGAGAAAAAAATAAGTTGAATAACCCTCCACGTTTTATATTTTTATTAGTGCAAATTAGTAAGTACAAACAACTATCAAAACAAGCTGCCGATGAGCAGGCAGCATTTCACCAGAAGCAAAGGATAAAAATAAACTCCCTTTCTCATATATAAGCAATAGTGTGTGTACACCAGCTGATATTTGGTCTTGCATATAATAGTATTAATTAACAACAGTTAACAAAAATAATTTGTATTACTCATTCCTCTCAAGCCCAGAAGACATTGGAATAATTTAATATATAAACAATACATTTAGCTAGTAAGAAACCCTTGCAGGCAATGGAAGGCAAATACCAATTTTAATGCCAGTAAAAAATCAGCTCATACTTCAAACAAATACTGCCAAAGTGGGATGTCACATGAACTGAACAAAATCTGAGCCAGAGTAACATTCTCTTTGTTTCTGTGGTAGACTATCAGAGGACATATTTTTAAGTTGAAGATTCTTGGGGCCTATTTTTTTTTATGGTGTAGAGTAGCTATCATGCAGGGAAGCCAACAGGAATTGTATATGTTTTGACACAGGCCAGGATATGCTTCTTGCTGTTGGACCCAAAATAGCCAGAAGTTTGAGTGTCTCTGTCCAGACCTCTTCAAGAAGATCAAAAGGATTTCTAAATGCAAAAAGCTTGTTTTATTAAAATGTAAACTCAAATGATTTATTAAAAATGACTGGGCAAGACAGAATAGCCATAAATAAGAAGAATGGAAATGGAAATGGAGAAAAGAAAGCTTACGAACAAATTTTCCCACCTTAAATTTTTGCTTCCAGGATTGGTTTGAGTCAAGATAATGGCTTTCTGGTTTGCGATAAACTCTGCAGTTCTCATTGGTCCATAGAAATTTTCTCTTTCTATCACTATACAGTCCTGAAACTGTGGCTGCTCCGTGCTCCTCTCTGCAATTTCTTGGTTTCCTATTATTCTGCATGCTCTTTTCTTCTGTCTCAGTCAACTAGCAATCTGAAAGCTTTTCTCTCCTGAACATGCTCAAATACATGCAAGGAAAGATATAATCTCTTCTCTCCTTCTGAAACGGTTCAATTAGGGTTTTTTTAAGGAATATAATATACAAGGTGAGAACAAACATACAAAACAGATACCATCCACCACACCTCTCAAACCAGTTACAGCTGCCCATTAGCAGCCCAGTGGTAAATATCTCCAGCTTTTATAGAACTCCTAAGTCTTTTTTTGCTTTCATCTTCACAGATCCTCAGCAACTGATGTTACAGCTCCTCTTAGACATTTCTTAATTTAGGTGGACCAAAGATAGACCAGACATGATTCTAGATCCATCCCTCCTCACTGTTTTTCTGCTTAGCTTTGATGAGGACAGTCAAAGGATGTGCAGCACAATTTGCCCTTAGCTTTCCAAGCAATGGAGTTACAAAGACGTCTTTTACTCTGATCCTCTTTATGCGCATATGATCTAAGAATAGATTATGAACCCATTTTGGATACAATTTGTAGCATCTTATGAGTTTCACTTAGGACCTAATTGTTGTATTCAATTCACTCGTATTTATAGTTTATGGCAACAATAAATGGAGCTATGGAATTTAAGTTAAAAATGATTAACAAGCATGAAAAACAAATTTGTTCTATGATCTTAATATGCATAGCAGGGTATCAGGGCTGTGCTTGTGTGTATGCCCAGTGGACTTAAGTCATTAATTTCCTGGGTGATGCTGTTACTCTTCAGCATAGAGAAGATAGTGGACTCCTTTGAAACAATGAACTGACCTGAAAGTAGGTGATCAACTGAGTTCCAAGCCACATTCACAAAGTAGAGGTATTTGACTGACAGTTACAGAAGCATTTCATGAGGAATTTTGGATGGTTCTGGAAATTTCTTCAAAACTCCTGCTGTGCCTAGTCCAACTTGTATGCCTAACTGTTGATTAACATCCTGTGCAGTGTGACCCAGAGATTCCCAGGCAGTTCCTGCTGGTGAAGCAATCAAATTTTGCGTAGATAAGACACTTGTAAATAGTCTATTTAAGATATGTTTTGTATGTAGTTAAGATAATCAATAGCAATGGATTATGCATGTGCTGGAGTGTTCACATAGGACCGTGAATTAAAAGAACTGAGCAGAACAGCAGTTTGGAGAAACTCATCCGATCCAGCTGATGACACTTGTGCAAGGACACTTGCACCATCCAGACAACAACTGACCATGATATTCAAGAGATATGATTTCCTGTATGATCATTACCTTATGCCAATGTCGTGGTTTAACCCCAGCAGGCAACTAAGCACCACACAGCCGCTTGCTTACTCCCACCCAGTGGGATGGGGGAGAGAGTCAGAAGGGTAAAGGTGAGAAAACTCGTGGGTTGAGATTGGGTTGAGACAAATACAGTTGAATAGGTAAAGCAAAAACCATTCATGCAAGCAAAGCAAAGTAAGAAATTCATTCACTGCTTCCCATCGGCAGGCAGCTGTTCAGCCATCCCCAGGAAAGCAGGGCTCCATCACGTGTAACAGTTACTTGGGAAGACAAATGCCATAACTCTGAACATAACCCCCTTCCTTCTTCTTCCCCCAGCTTTATATGCTGAGCATGACATCATATGATGTGGAATATCCCTTTGGTCAATTGGGGTCAGCTGTCCCGGCTGTGTGCCCTCCCAACTTCTTGTGCACCCGCAGCCTACTCGCTGGTGGGGCGGGTGAGAAGCAGAAAAGGCCTTGACTCTGTGCTAAGCACTGCTCAGCAATAATGAAAACATCCCTGTATTATCAACACTGTTTTCAGCACAAATCCAAAACATAGCCTCATACTAGCTATTATGAAGAAAATTAATCTATCCCAGCCAAAACCAGCACAGTCAAGAACCCAGTAAATTATTACAGCAAACCAAACCAAACCAAACCAAACCAAACCAAAACACTCTTTCTATGAGTGTCTGTGCAAAAACGCATACTAATAAAAGGAAAAAAATCATGTGACTATTCTTAAGTATCTGAGAAAGAAATAGATGTTCACATACAACAGTAATGGGACCTATCTACATGCAAGTAGACTACCCTTGTGTACAGTTAAAGAGTTTAAATGCTTCCAGAACATCCTTTTTCTGCAGAGGAATGATGAGAGGAGGTTAAATGACATACTGAAGTATATGCAGCTCTTCACCTTTGAGGAATTAGGACCCTTAATTTTAGGTGCATTTTTATGACAATTCCATCTGAAGTCAAATTTTGGCAGAACATGCCTCTGAAAATGCTTGTAGGATTTATATCTACAGCAGCAGCCCAATCTAACAGCTAGCATGCTCTGAGAATGAAAGGATGAGTTCCAAAATAGCAACAGTAGTGCTAAACCTGAGTTTATTTTGCTACACAGAAGATATGCTACAGAAATTCTGTGGCTTTATAAGTGATTAAGCCATTTATGGCTATTAAAATGGCATGCAAACTTCAGAATAAAACATTGTGTGATCAGGAAAATATTCAGTCAAGACAGTCCCCTGAAATAATAATCAAGGAAGAAACTGTCAAACTCATTAAGAAGATGGAGACAAATTTGGTCAGTCCTAATTGAGTCTTAAAGTATTATGAAGGAGAGACAGTATCCTAATGAAATTCAGGATATGTTTCTATTAGCAGAATTCTCAGCATGCTTCATATTAGTTAGTATGAACCTCAGAATGTTTCCTGTTTTCACATTACTCAAGATGATAATTCTTCCTGTCTAGTTTGGAGAAAGGGAGGCTGAGGGGTGACGTCATTGCTCTCTACAGCTTCCTGAGGAGGGGAAATGGAGAGGGAGGTGCTGATCTCTTCTCCCTGGTACCCAGTGATAGGACACATGGGAATGGTCCAAAGCTGCACCAGGGGAGGTTTAAACTGGACATTAGGAAACATTTCTTTACTGAGAGAGTGGCCAAACACTGGAACAGGCTTGCTAGAAAGGTGATCGATGCCCCAAGCCTGTCAGTGTTTAAGAGGCATTTGGACAATGCCCTTAATAACATGCTTTAGCTTTTGGTCAGCCCTGAAGTGGTCAGGCAGTTGGACTGCCTGATGATCGTTGCAGGTCCCTTCCAGCTGAAATGTTCTATTCTATTCTAAAATATTATATACCCACTGTTTTGCATTGATTATATCTTGAGTTGAAGTAGCATAACTAGAAAAACAATTACATATGTATAAAAATGGAGGGGTTTTTTTCTCTTTTCTTGATAAGGTTTGTTTGGGGTTTCTTTTGACACATCCCTAAGTTAGTACATGGTTCTCAGAAATTCAAACCCAGAGAAAAATGAAGTTGTCTGCAGGTCCCACCACAGACCTAACCTAAGTTCTTTACAGCAACAGCTTTTTATCTTTCATTATAGCACAAGCCTTAAATCACTTGGAAATAAAGACTGAAGATAGAATAAAATAAAATAAAATAAAATAATAAAATAAAACAAAACAAAATAAAATAAAATAAAATAAAATAAAATAGCAAAAGTTCCAGCTACTGAAGAAAAGGGAATGTCAAGCATCCGAAGGAAGATGGTGACAGATGCAGATGAGGTAGCAGAGGAACATACATATATATTGTATGATGGAGGAAGGATCAACTGCACAAAAAGCAATAAAGAATGGAATCATTGTACATTATGGTAATTAACTCAAATCCAAGTTAGTTTGGCATTTCTGGAAGCTGGATTCATATCTGATTAAACTATGGTTACAAATAGTCTTTGTATAAATTTAGCTCCTGTATAGGCAGGACACTGTTCAAAGTTGTACCCATTTACTTTTGGTGATATTTTTTTTTTAAATTTTGGCTAAATACAGTGGACTGATAGGCAGAATATAAGAGTAAATTCTGAAGTACTTTGTGGAGTTGTGAAAATCAGGAAAGAAAGAAAGGTAGACTTTACTGCTTTGTTGAACCAGGGTGAAATCATTTCAGCACATATATGTATAAATGTGTATACACACATAAAACTAATTGTGTTAGTATTTTTTAAAAGTGAATACAGACTTCATTGCTCTCATAACTATTGCTTGTGCACAGACTTACAGTGATCCTAGGCAAAAACACAGAAAGGCTGGTATAGGATATTGTGGGAAGACGATCCAGACCGAGCAGCAGTGCTTTGGTCGAGGATCTGATCTTGCATTGTGCTGGGCCAGAGCTTGCCTGGCAACCGCAAGCCCCAAGTTTGCCTGGCAACAGCGACATGATGCCACTGGGCGATGACCACAGACACCATCAAGGAAGGGTATGTAAACCGCTCCCTGAAAGCCCCATTTGAGAGCTCCTGAGGAATGGCTGGACCACACCTTGGTCATCTCCCCTTACTTGGGACACCAGGATACTTTCCTGGGAATTGAGTGATACCTAATTGTAGATTATAAGGAATTTGGAATAGAAGCAGAAGAGTCCCCACTCACAGGGTGGTGTAATTGCTATCAATTTAATAAGTGCCTTTTCCTAATAAACCTCACTTTGTGCCTTGGACTCGGAACCTTATTCCTTCAAGGAGTAGGTAGTGGCAGAGGGTCTGACGGTGACAAAAATGGCCCAGGGTCCAAGGATAACAGGGTAGAGGCTTATTCGGGTAAGCATGTGATTCCCCCCAGCCCCAGTTTGGCAGTGCTTGGGTCTGAGATCACTGGTATGAGTGGGACCAGGTGAAGAGCTAAACAGACCTGGCACAAGGAAAAGCTAAAGATGGAAAAGGTAAAGGTATCATCTGTAAGATGTTGGGTGCATACTATCATGATGCTCGTAATGAAAAAAGCGATGGGAAGACGAAAAGAGAGAATTGCTTGCTCTAATTGAAAGGTTACAAGAGAAGGTGCAAAGGCAAGAGATGCAGCTGATGATGCAAGGTCTAACTTTACAGAAACATAGAGAAAATGAGAAGAGATTAGAACATAAAGTAGTACAGATGGTCAGTGCTAACTTGGAGGAACAGGGCAGGACTGTGGATGCCCTTAAAGCACAGGCCCTAATACGAGATCCCAAGCACTGGGATGGGGACATTTGGAACGACCCCAATGAGAAGCCACATAACTGGTCAGATGATGATGATGATACTGTGCAAGGAGTCTTCCCCATTATCAAACATGAAATAAGTGTGGGGGCAGACAGGAGACCTGCCCAGGATGTAGTTAAGACCACCGCCTTTACCTCCCTTGATCTGGCCAAGTTACAGAGGGAGTTTGGTAAATGGCCTGATGAGTCTGCAATCAAGTGGGTCAAACAAGTTCATGAGATGGGAGGTGATCAAATAGTTTTTGAAGCTGGGGAGCTGGCATCTTTCTCAGTGCAGGTCCATGTTCCCTGACTGCCTGAGCGGTAGGCGTATCCCTAAACTGGAATGAGAAGAACAAGCATGTATTCATGCTCACTCTGCTCAAGAATTGGCTAATGGACTAGTGCAGTTGGCTGTTGAACAGTTGTTGATCAAAGGGGACACAATAACAATGGCAAAGCTTCAGACTCACCTTTGTATCTGATCCTGAACCCCAATAAATTAGGAACGCTCCAAATAAATTAGGAACCCAGCCTTAAATTAATCTTAATTAGTGTGCTGATGCAATACAAAATGGGCAAAATAACTGGGGATGGTTCATAAGACAACTAACACAAAAGGTTGGAACAATAGGTTGTGATGAAGATGTCACCCGACCAACACCCCCAAAAGAGGTCCGGTGGGACCTCGGCTTAACTTCCTAAGTGGGATGAGAGATGAGAAAGACCTCAGAACTAGGCTGTGGAGGGAAGGTTTAGACCTAGGTTTGTCACGAGGATCAACGCATAAGAAACCCACAGCAGTTTTAGGGGCTATGGTCCAAGCTGCCGATGAAGCTGGCCAGTGTGGCGAGGATACAAACCACCCATCTGCCAACCCAGAGAGGCTCTAGATGCCGTTCGGCATGCTACTGCACCGCTGGCAGAAAATGAGTGGTGCCCATACCCTGTCCAGTGTCCCGGGTACAGCAGCTCAAACTTTTTGAGTGGGACACCAAGTGGGGGGCCACATGTCATTACCGTCCTGGGCCCTAGTAGATTCCCTGTAACATGTTTGATTAACATTGGATCCCAAATTTCTTGTTTTCCCTCTGCCTTAATGGCAACCCTGGGTATCTCTCCCCATGCACATGTTTGCATTCAAGGAGAAGGCGGTCAACCTCTCAAGTGTGCCCACCACCTGGGTGGTGTTGCTCCTTCCTGATGAACAGAGACATTGCCAAGTTAAAGTTGCTTTTGTTCCTGACCTAAAACAGACACTACAACCCCACAAGCCTGATTGGGGAAGCCACCTGTTGACAGCACTGGCCAAAGTAAATTTCCATTGGGGCACACATGGTCAACCAATTAGCAAGGCTTTTCCACACGGACTGCCCTTGATGAACCTGTTGACTCCCCAGAAGTGCCTCGAGACCTGCAGACTGGGCAAGCACTATCTTTTAGCCACCTCACCGAGAGGATTAATCAAGGCTTCCTTTTGAGCATGCATAATAACATCTGGAGCATTCAGATTCCTGATGACAAGACCCTAAAAATTCCCCACAGGTGGATCCAGGGGTAACCGTCCGTCCTTTCTCTACTGAGACCATTTTCTTTTCTGTTCTGAAGGAATGTCATGGATCGATTTGTGGAACAGACAGGTTGTTGACCGGCGACTTTGGACACAACAGCCCTGGTGGGCCTGGCCCTGGTTTTGGAGCAGACAAAGAAATAACTCTGTGTGTACCAGACTTGGTCTGCAGCTTGCCTACCTAGATGAAGTTGCAGTACGTAGCCCAAGGGAGATCAAAAGA
>VYZW01003789.1:3641-14256 GCA_013401315.1 Balaeniceps rex
GTCTGGCTGTGAATTTTTATGTAGAAGATGAGAAAATAAGATAACTGAATGGTTTATTTCAAAATCTGAGTTTGCATCGGGCAGAAATATTTTAAGAGGCAAAAGATGCCATGAAATAATGGGAATAAAGTGCATGATGTTCATTTTTTTTCTAAAACATTCTCTGTGTAGTAGACTGGAGGCGTGTGAACTTGTAGAACTGCCATCTGGAGGTGGCAGCATGGGGCAGATGCAAAAGCATGGTTTTGAGGGCAGAAATCCCAGGTTCTGTTATAGATCATCTTTGGACAAGTGTCCCTTTTGGTCTCTACTGTTCTGTTTCTGTGTCTGAATGGGAGATTAAGGTACTGATTATTTCACACTACATTGGGCAAGAGGTTTACTTACTTGAGTAGTTTCATATCCTTGCAAAAAAATGGTACAGATACTTTCTTAGCAAACAGATTCTGTGTTAGATCACCCAGACATTGTATCAAAGGGTATCTGTCTTATGCATTGCTACATTTCAAATGACTAGATCAAATTGCATATTCAACATCGTTAGTGGGTTACTGGTCCTGTGGTGACCCTTCAGAGCATTTCCCCGCATTAACGGAGAAGCCCATTTAAAGGAGCCTACACTGGGCTTGTGCATTATGTATGTACACTTACTTCTTGATGTTCTCAGGGAAAATTATTTACTATATATAAAAAGTAATTATTTGTGGAGGAGGGAGGATTTATGGGTTTTATTTTTGTAGTGTATATACCTTTGCAGTAAAATTGGCCTGGTTACAATCTGTTCCAATTTTCTGCCGCCTTTGGATTGTCAGCTATTGTTTGAGATGAAAAGTGTTATTTTAGCATTGCACATCACTGTCTGCCACTGAAATTACTTTCTTGGTAATATTTTAAGATGGTATTTTCCTTTAATAATCCATAGGATTGTTGTGGCCTTTATGAACCTTGTCTCTCTTTCCTCTCCACCCCCCTCCCCATCCCCCACTTCTTGGCATATAAAATGCATAGAAGCTTAGGGATACAGAAAGATGCTACCAGACTGAACTACTGGTGTCTGATTTTTCAGTTTAAAATAAGCAAGTATAAATAGCCTTAAATATTGCTATCTGTTGTTTTTTCTCCAGGTTTGTCTACATGGCTTAAAATGATAGGAGGAAAAAAATTTTTTCTTCTGCTGAGTATGACAGATATTGTTGAACTCAGAGGAAGCTTAGTATGATAATAAAAGTTGTGATGACACTGAAAAAAATATATAAATTGAAGTCTTAAATAAGGACAAAGTTACCAAGTTTTGAAGGTCTATGCATACATGATTTGCGTCAATTTGAATTGAAGTACTTCTTCCATGTTTTCTTTCAAAAAGGAGGTATCTTTTTTAACATGTATTTTAGAAGATGTTTAATTGTATTTTTCCTTCTAAGATATAAAAGGAGAGGAGAGTCCTGTCTTGGCATAGATGCAAAGAAACAGTGTATAACTTGGGACAGTTCTGCATCAAAAAGGAAGCAATTACAGGGTCGACCTGAGCGCTATTTCACCAAGAACAATGTGAAGATGCTGAACACAGATGGGGTTCCTGTTTGCAATAAAAATTCTCCATCTGACCCAACTGCTTTTATACCAGTTTTCCAAATGGAAACTGATGATCCTTCCGACACAACGGAGGTAAATCCTCTTGGGATTTATGATCCATCAACTACAGTGTGGCTACAAGGAAAAGGGTGCAAGAGTACAGACCATGAGCCTGTAAATATGCAGCAAACAGTTCAAGAGCCTGGTATAAACATTAACTCCATTCTCATGACAAAAGTGGAAGAACATAACAAGAAAGTCAGAGAAAACCCAAGAGATATTAATGCTTGGATGGAATTTGTTTCTTTTCAGGTATGTGTTCTAAGGGACCTGGTTGCGTATTATAAGTAATAAATACATGAACATTATATTGTAGTTTCATTTGTTTAGGACTGTATATCTTCTGTTGGTGAAGAATGAGCTGTTAATTCATCTTCACAAATGTCAGCATTCTTCTCGTGATTTTAATGATGATTCTTCCTAATGTTGTCATGATTTTTCTTTTTGTTTAAGGATGAATTAATGGGAGGACCTAGCCCTTATGCCAGTAAGGGAGAGCAGGAAGTAAGAAGAAAATCACTGAAGTTAGTCTTAGAAAAGAAACTGGCTATTTTAGAGAGGGCAATTGAAAGCAATCCGAGTAATGTTGATCTGAAACTCGCCAGGCTGAAGCTTTGCACAGAATTCTGGGAATCACCAGCTTTGATCAAAGAATGGCAGAAGCTAATTTTCTTACATCCCAATAATCCAGAGCTGTGGAAGAAATATCTCCTGTTCTGTCAAAGTCAGTTCACTACCTTTTCTGTTTCAAAAATGAATAGTCTCTATGGAAAATGTTTGACTACACTGGCAGCTGTACAGGATGGCAGCATGGTGTCACATCCTCTACTGCCTGGCACAGAAGAAGCTATGCTAGGTAAGGTTCTTTCTATTTCATGTTATGGTCAGAATGGTCTTCATAGGAGTTGACTACATTCTCTATAAGAATAGACTTTCCTATGTATTACAGGAAGTTTTTATTTTCTTCAAAATGCCTGACATCATGACTTCTTAGCTGAGAATTAAAGCGGATATTCCAACCAAATATGGATATAGCAGATGCTTTTCTTCCCCAAGACAGTTTGTGATATAACATCCAGTAAACTCTAATGTGCTGAGCAGTTTACAGTACAAATGTCAAGGCTGGAGAATTGCAGCCAACAGCCGAGAGATGTGCTTTTATCTTTGAAAAATGTTTATTAAAAAAAAAAAAAAAAAGGTTGGCTTGTGAAAGAAACAATTATCTCTTATTTGAAAGTTTTATAGTTAATTACTTTAATCAGAAAAGAGAAGGGACATGGGAAGTCTGATGTGAAATTTTCTTGAGCATCCCAGTTCTCCATCTATTCTCCTATAGATGGAGAATTCTAAACTGCAATATCATGTGATTGTACCTTTTGTATTTATTGTATGCATAGATCTACCACTTATAATTTATTATATAATTATCCCTGGAAGGAAAATTAGTGAGATGGTTAGGATGCTGGACTGGATCCAGGGAAGAAACGAGTTCGTGCTCAGTTAAATTTATTTGGAGCTAAATGGCTTAACCTATCCCATTTCAATTTTGCTTCTCTACCTCTGGGGGTCATTGTGATTATTAATCTGTGAATACACTGAGGAGGGGGAAATATTAGTATCACTATGAATATTTTGGTTTTTTTTTTTTCCTTTTAAAATTTGTTTTAAATCTAGAGGAGACTGTTATGAAGCAGTCCGCATTTCTTCATGTGTGGCATAGTCCAAGGAACCTCTATTTTTATCCAAGTCCTGTAAATGCTGTTTGAGCAATGATGCTATCTGTTATGCAATATCCAGTCTGGACTTTTATAGATTGGGATACTGGGTTACAAATTAGTTTCAGATATTCAGATTTCTTATGGTCTTCGGTTGATTCATCTTGGATCAAGCACTGGAAAAAGTGCTGTAAAGAAAAAATCCTGTGCTGGCAGGTAGACATTGTACTGCCTGATAGCTTCTCTAATTGCTTCTACTGTCTCTGATTTCCAACACTTCAGTCACTTTGTACACTAACCACAATGAATGATTCTCAGGACAAATGTTTTATTCAGCATCTGTTTTTTTCAAACAGGAAGGTTTTTCTTTCATTTTTGTTTCCCTGAACAGAACATATTTGACTCATTAAATACTGTTTATCAACTGTTACGAGAAATTTGGTTTTTTAATGGAGTTTCTTTAACTAGTTAACTATATTAGATTGACATTTTTCAAAATACTTGTTTGCTGGCAATGTCTCTATAGATAGGTTAAAATGAAAATGAACTCAACTTTATTTGTGTTTCTGTTCCACTCTTAATGTCTTGTTCTGTATTAAGACTATAGTGATTTGTTTATGAACACTGGTGAGGGTTTTGGTTTGGGGTCCCCCCCCGTCTTTGGAATTCAAATGATAGGAGTGGAGTGGGGGGACTTCTTGATCTGACTTTTTTTTTTTTTTTTTAGTGACTGAAACATCTACTTCTTGGGCTGAATTTGAACTGTCAGTGTACTTATTAGGAAGATTACCAATTTGTTCGTTAAGATAAATATACAAAGAGTTTCACAAATTAATTATGAAGTGAGTAGCAGTGTAGATGTATGGTAGACTTATATCTTCAACCTTTGACCTTTGCTAATGACAAAGTGTAAGAGCTAATTTTAAATAGTGGTGGACTATGCCATCTAGTGTTCAACGCAGTATGCGGTACTGTCTGCTTGGAAAAAGGTGAGTGTTTTTTTTAAAAAACTATGGAATTTAAGAAAGCAGGTAAAATTAATTTAAAATTATAGATCAGTTTTGTTGTAGTTTAACCCCAGTCGGCAACTAAGCACCACACAGCTGCTCACTCACCCTCCCCCCACTTGGTGGGATGGGGGAGAGAATCAGGGGAAAAAAAAGTAAAAGCCATGGGTTGAGATAAAGGCAGTGTAATAGGACAGCAGAGGAAGAGAAAGTAGTAATAATAATAACAACGATAAAAGAATATGCAAAACAAGTGATGCACAATACAGTTGCTTGCCACCCGCTGACTGATGCCCAGCCGGTCCCCGAGCAGCAGTTGCTGCCCCCCTGGCCAACTCCCCCAGTTTATATACTGAGCATGACATCATATGGTATGGAATAGCCCTTTGGTCAGTTTGGATCAACTGTCCTGGCTGTGCCCCCTCCCAGCTTCTTGTGCACCTGGCAGAGCATGGGAAGCTGAAAAAGTCTTTGACTAGTGTCAGTACTACTTAGCAACAATTAAAACATCAATGTGTTATCAACATTCTTCTCATACTAAATCCAAAACACAGCACTATGCCAGCTACTAGGAAGAAAATTAACTCTATCCCAGATGAAACCAGGACAATTTTTTATTTAAATTTTGAGATAACGATTCGTAATATTTTAAGTTTACA
The DNA here is from genome assembly GCA_013401315.1 of Balaeniceps rex. Taxonomy (NCBI): domain Eukaryota; kingdom Metazoa; phylum Chordata; class Aves; order Pelecaniformes; family Balaenicipitidae; genus Balaeniceps; species Balaeniceps rex. The sequence goes on from VYZW01003789.1 coordinate 8,655, forward strand.
AGGAACTGTTAATATAAAGCAGATGAAGGTAAGCATTCTCAAATTTTTGTGGTGGAAAGGGCGTCCTATTTTTCAAATTATACTTATGGTTGGGGAGAAACATCCTTATCTTTTAGGTCAGTTCAGCTGCAGAAGTGTCTTAGCATCATGGACTGAATTAAGTATGTATTCATGCTGTTTTCAGCTTTTACCACAACGAAAATGTTGATCTTTTCACTTCAAATATCTTTTTCTTTTTTATCATGCAGAAAATCTTATGCTATCATTTATTTTTGGCTTCAGTTTGGCAGCAAGTCCTGATGAGATTTTCTCTACATTCAGACTATTTTGATCAAAGTTTATCTGTCTGAATCTGAGAAACTAGGAACGGACAACTTATTCAGTGTCAGTTGGACATAGTGCCTAAATTGGTTAAAATACTTTGGAAGATTCTATTATATACTTAAATATACTTTTTGTTGCTTAAATATTTTCAGAAATCTCAGAGTCTTTGTTATCAGAAACAATCATTGACTTTGCAGGAGAATTGGATGAAATGCCTACTTTGTATATTCTAGCTGAATTCAAATTTTTGAATTGTAAAAAAACTGTAAAAATTTTAAATCTGAATACAGGTAAAAGGAGTAAATAATTTGCCACTTCTTAGTATTAAAAAATAAGATGATCATTAGAAGCAATTGATGCTAACCTATGTTGTTACATGTGTGTATCTAGACACTTAAATATTTTGATTGTTTAAAACCTTCCAAAGCCAATGCATTTAGTGAAGAAATAATAGTTTTTGAAGAACTGTTTTCAAAACTATCAGTGAATTATTTAAGTCTTGATTTATGGGGTTTGGGTTTTTTTGCAAGCCAATTAAGATTATGATTTAAAGCAGTTTGGTTTTTGAACAGTCACTGTTTTGTTAAGACTTGAGTGTAATTTGGAGTGATGGAATGTCTCTGAAATGTCCTTGAACTGCCTAGTAACAGAGGTGTTTATAATACCTGTTATTTCTCCAGCTCTTTCATTTAAGACACTCATTGCAAATGCATGAATAGAAAAACTGGGGTTTTGCTTTGCTTTTTAAGCTGAGACTTGAGGCTCAGCATGTAGTAGGGATATGACAATGATTACAGAAATAATTTGTTGGAGAGCAATGGATAGGACTCTTCTCTACTTTCAAGCAGTAATACTTTGACCAAAAGACCGGACTTCTTTTAACTGAGTTCTTACGTAAAGGAAAAGAAAATGCGAATGACAGTTGGAATGAAAATGATATATTACCAACATATTACCAATGTAACTATCTCATGCAAAAATGAGACAAAAAGGATTTGTGTTGTAATCACTTACTGTGTGAATTGTAATAATGCCCAGCATCTTCAAAGAGGGCTGTGACCTACTCTGACAGATGTTGGATAAACTGGAGTTGGGACCGTTGCATATAACTTTTATTCATCAACAAGGACAGTGCATGTATGGCATGAATAAAAAGTCATCTCTTTGACGCATTTAAGTGGGAGGTCTTAAAGTTAATTAAACTACATTTTTGACATGCATTTATGCTAGTTACTCCCTGTGTTTTTGATTTTGATACTGTTCCAAAACAATTATGCTCTACTGCACTTCATGTATGTCTTTTGTATATTTGTGGGCTGTAATAAAATACTTGCAACAAAATTTATTTGAAATATTAAATTTTATCTTCTTTACTTTACAGCTATATTTATTCAGCAGTGCCACTTTCTGAGACAGGCTGGCCATTCTGAGAAAGCAGTGTCTTTGTTTCAGGCTCTGATTGACTTCACCTTCTTTAAACCTGACAGCGTAAAAGATCTGCCAACAAGAGGACAGGTAGCAATTTCCATTTAAATGGGTGGATGTCCTTGTGCATTACAGAGAATGCTGTAACAGAAAAATGTTGATGAATTTTTAAGGACATAGGGAAATATTTTGAATCACAACTTACTTTGCAGTTCTTCAAGGTGATGCTTGCATTGGAAAAGTGCTTGTGGATCCTTTGGAACTACATGTCAAATGGCTGCTTCTACTGTATATAATAGAAATGTGATAACCAGTCATTTCATGTCTTCTTTTTTACCAATTAAAGATGGGAAAAAAATGAGCTGACTGAGCCATGTCCGTGTCTAGTTAGCACTTCCCCTGCTTCTTTTCCCCAAAACTTCTGCTGTTTTGTTGCTGTTGATGGAGAAAGCTGGTAGGACCTATAATCTCTTTCTGTTCTAGACAATTCTTGCAAACATTTCTTAGGTTCTCTGTTATCTGTTGTTCTCAGTAATTCTTTGATGGCTACATTAGGAACACACTCATGCTTTAAAGTATCTTTTATTTGACCCATGAGATTCCATTCAGTTTATTCTGTTAAAGTACTAGATCACTTTTTCTGTTGATTTGCTGAGCAGAATGTTGGGCGTGCACCTCAGTAATAATCAGTTAAGTTAGTATTTAGATGGGGCTGCTGCCAGTGTAGCATCATCCCACTGAATTGTCAGGAGTTGCTTCCTTTTTAATGAGTGGTAGGGAGGGCCACCAGTTAGGCAGCTGGGCTACCATAGAGGACAGAAATCTATAGTGTTTAAAAACTGTTAAGAAAGCAGGATGGAAGGAGTCTCAATTTAAAAGGACTGTGTTTAGTTTGGAAAGTGCAGTTCTTGAAAATAGGAAAATGCCAGATTTACAGCTGATGGCACATTCTGCCCTCTTACACAAGCGTTATGACTCAGTCTTGAATTACTTGTTTCCGCACTGTTTTCACGGTTCACTTTCTCACTTGGAGCAAAGAATAAATCCATAAGGAGCAGAACTAGATTTTGCAGTTGCTGTAAGCCCTGCATTTCCTGATATATTGCTGCTTGATTTTTCTTAGAGTAAATTTTATTGTTAATATTTGTATTAACAGTCACGTCTCAATGTCCAAGCCAAAGTTTGGTACACAGCAGAAGCATATAACAGGAGGGAGACGGTCATTACAGCAAAGCAGGGGAGGAATTGATGAATATAAAGATGACAGATTGCATGCAGGCAGTGACAAAGTCGAGACCAGAACCCTGGACTTCTGATTCACTGAAAAGTGCCCTGAAGTTGTTGACCACCCTGAAACCTGAGAGATGAAAGGCTTTACTGATCTTTTCCTCTTGCCCTCAGTCTAGTCCAACTGTAACATTTTGATTTGACCATAGGCGTATGATGGTCTAAATTATCATTCCATTAGCCAAATTCTTCATGGTCCTGTGGAAGATAGGGAGGAGGGGAGATTTCATTTCCAAAAGCCACATCTTGGGGACTTTGGATCCTTATCCTTGAAGGATCTGTATAGGACATTTGGCACAAAAGTCTTTTGCTTTCTTTAAAGCCTAATACCTTTTAAAAACAATCTTTATGTTCATGAGAAGAGCTGATGACAGTCCTGCTGTGCCACAGGCATAACTGAAGTACTCAGTTGTTCCTGCTCGTTCTTAAGCAGCATCTAACAAAGTCTTCAGATACAGAAGTTGCACCCAGATAAGTGATTGTAGGGTCTGGAAAACCTAAGTTGGCCCAGGTAGTGTCTGCACATCAGCAAAAATGATTTTTCTATATGTTTTGTTTGGTTCTCCCTGCCCAAAACAACAGGTGGAATTCTTTGAACCCTTTTGGGATAGTGGAGAACCACGAATTGGAGAAAAAGGAGCAAGAGGCTGGAAAGCATGGATGCACCAACAAGAAAAGGGTGGCTGGATTGCTCTTAAGCCTGGTAAGCCTATGACAATATGTGTAGTTGTATGTCCATGTGTTCTTCTGAACACTTTGATTAGAATGATACAAGCTGTTTCTTCTCATGTTTTTGCATACAAGCTTTAAAAAATATTTACAAAGATTAAGTACATCATGCTTGACAGGGAAAAGCATGTGTTGAGTGTTCTGTGTACGATATTGTTTGTGGAATATTGTTGTCCTCCTAGGGATGAGAATTAAGGGAGAGGATGGCATATGCTCCACTCTGCTGAAAAGGCTAAAGGTGTGAGTACTTGGTTGAGACCCATGCCTATCTAAAGTGGAAGGAAACTACTTCTCTTAAGACCCTTTCATCATATTGGTAGACCAGGTGGGATTATAGTATTAGATGATAGTTGCCTCAAGGATTCCTAGCTTAATGATTCTATTTCTAGAAGCAGATTTCAGTTTCTTATAGCAAATATATAGTAGAAATAAGAGGAGAACCTTTCCTTTCTCTTTGCGATGCAGAAAACAAAGGAATTGCATCTTCACTTGGCTGGAGTGCTTCTGGGTGAGCAGGGATGCAGAAAACGCCTTCCTGCTGCTTAGTCCCACCTTGTCTTCTGGTCTACAGTGCTTCCCTTAATGTCACGGACTATTTCTCAAACAGATACATCTTGAAGGGAAGCAGGGGGCTGGAATATGTCTGACCAAAGATGAGCTGTCTCTGCTTTTGTGGCTCCTGCTGCTGTAGCAACTCTAATGAAGCAAGTTTGGCTCTGCTTTTAGTAAACAAAGGAACTGAAAAGTGATCCTGCGCTTCTCTTGTCCCTGGATTAAGGTGGAATTTCCTTGCCCCTTAATGGAGGTCAGCAGTTCCACTGCTGATGGCTGTAGACATTTTGCCCACAAATTGAGAAGACTCAGTACAGAGAAGAGGACCACTGCCAGTCTTGAGCAGGTCCATCATATATCAATGCTTTTCCCCATGTGTGTCAAGCCCAAAAGTTCAGGTGCAATCTGTAAGCTCTAAAACGGTCTTTTTTTTTTTTTTTTTCAAACTTTGGTTAGATCATGGAAATGCTGTCATTTTTCGTAGAGTTGCTGACTAAAGGAGAGGCTATAGATCACAAAAAATAGAGAGTAAAAATCTTGCCACCACCTGTTTGTTTTACCTGAAATTTAAGAACTGGGAGTGGGAGTGTTTCACCTAGTTAATGGCAAACATCAGGATCAAGAATTTGGAGGTGATGTAGAAATGGGCTGATTTTTGAACCCAAAAAAATAGTGCAAGTAACCACAAATTTTGAGGACTTTTTTTTCCCTCAACAACAAGAAAGAAAAAAGTGTTTGAAAAATCTCTACAAGCTTTCCCTTAGCCTACAGGTACTCATCAGTTTCAGGACAGAATTAATATATTGCTGTCACAGGAAAAATATGCTAATTGTATCTAATAGTCCAGAAAGATCATCATAAAAGTGGGATGTGGTTAAGCACTTCCTTTTGTGTGTGTTTAACTACACTAGTTGTTTCAACTGCACATTAATTNTTGGAGGTGATGTAGAAATGGGCTGATTTTTGAACCCAAAAAAATAGTGCAAGTAACCACAAATTTTGAGGACTTTTTTTTCCCTCAACAACAAGAAAGAAAAAAGTGTTTGAAAAATCTCTACAAGCTTTCCCTTAGCCTACAGGTACTCATCAGTTTCAGGACAGAATTAATATATTGCTGTCACAGGAAAAATATGCTAATTGTATCTAATAGTCCAGAAAGATCATCATAAAAGTGGGATGTGGTTAAGCACTTCCTTTTGTGTGTGTTTAACTACACTAGTTGTTTCAACTGCACATTAATTAAAATGTTGAAAATACCAGGTATTCTAAAGCAACATTGCCAATT
>VYZW01003791.1:0-19729 GCA_013401315.1 Balaeniceps rex
GGTGCTTGGTTGCCGACTGGGGCTAAACCACAACACAGCTTCATCTGGAATTTTAAATGGACACAAAAGTTCTAATGCAGGACAGCACTAAAGTAATCTACAAGCAGAGCATCATCACCTGAAGGAATAAAGTTGACTATACTCTAAAGAGAGTGTTAGGCTTAATAAGTCATTCTGATCAATATTTAAAGAGACGGTTTGCTTTAGTTATTTAGTTATTCCTAGAAAATGCTTTTTAAATTTTACCTGCAATTCATCAATATCTTAGACAAAACTATACTTCGAGGTCCAGTATTTTACCCAACAACATATTCTCTCTGAACTAATATATATTTGTGTATGCAAAGCAAAGAGCAATTGTCTCCACTCTTTTCAGTTCCAGTTCTCTGTAACACATGATTAATGACCTGAACTATGGACCAAGATTCAGAATCTTGCTTTATAAATTCAACTTGAATGTTTTAACAAAATACTGTTTATATTCCAAGCACTCAATAAAAAAGATGAATTATTACTCATTATTATAAAGACAAGAGTTTACAAAATTATTTATTTTTCATGAGATATAACTGAAACTGTAGCTACGGTTAATGATTTCACTGTAGATTGTAAACAAAGCTTCAATTTTATTTACAACAATGATCTCATGAACTTCAAAGAGATTATTCTTTTATATAAAAGTATGCATAAGTTTAAGTGTTTTTAGGATTGAGGACTGAGTGTGTGGTTTTTTGGTAATGATTCTCCTTTTCTTTTTGTTTTACTCTTTGCTTAGTTGTAGCTACTAATTTGATATCTTAAGGGGTATTTTTGCTAATCTTTTTTTATATTTGGTAGCAGAAAATATATACATATATATATATATAAAAAAAAGCAAGGTTCGAACTTGACAAGAAAGTGGATTTTCACAGTGTCTTAAAAATATCATGGATTTTACTACCTGTCCATGGAAAATATGAAAGAAAAACAATTCAATTACATCTCTACCCCAGATGAAAGTTGGGGGAGGGGAAAAGTATGTCATACACATTATTAAACAGATTTCATCACTGCAGATTTAATGAAAGATGCACCACACTGAACCCTGGCATTTCATTACTTACAAAATAACCCATATGCTTACGTGAGGGAAATCAATGAGATTGAGACAGCCAATAGTGCTGCAGCTTTAAAAAGTCTAGAGGAATAAAATTACTTTTGTTCTCTTCAGTCATATGTACATAATAATGGCTTTTACCAATATTTTATTAATCTTTGCTTAAAAAGAATTCATTTCCCAAAATGATAAGGACAGCAACTGTTTTGTATCAAGAGTGAAAACATAATAAAATGAGAGAGAAATGCATAGACCAAAAAAGCAACAGAAACCTCGGCTAGTACTCAGAGAACACATTGCTGAAAAAAATATATGATTTTGTTGGCTGCAAAGCAGCTTTCTTGAACAGAAGACTCTGTTAAGGATATCTGTGAGTTAGGGACTAGATTTGTTATATCCGTTGTGATGCATCTCTTTGTCCTTTTTTTCCAAGGCAGTATGTAGAACATACAGGTAGACCACTGTCTGTGTTGTTCTATATTCTTAAACAGAATATTTGGTAAGATTCTTCTTATTTTAAATAAAGCAAATCACTCTCCAACTGAGGACTTGAAATTGCTTTTGTGCTCTATGCTTTAGCTGGCGGATTCTGTAGTAGATAAGAAGTCCATAGTAAGTCCACAGAAGACAAATTTTTAGGATGTTAGAAAAATCTGTTGAAAATCATGCCAGATAAAGGTCATGCCATGGAAATAATGTATAATTAAAATGTTGACCCTTAACAAAAACAAAATGCATTTATCAAGAGCAAGTAAATAACAGATATTCAGAGAGATAACAGCAAGGCTATCATTAATGTATTACAGTAATGGAGAAAGAGTAATTTAATCTCATTGCCTCTGTGCACAAGATATCTAGTCTGAACATTCTCAGATATAACTATTATATCAAACTTACTAAAGGTACAAAACTAATGAAAAATAAAACCAACTAAAACATCTGAAAAGGTGACAAGACAAAAACAAGAGAGGTAAAACGATTAAATTTAGTGACTTTCCAAACAGCAACATACAGAACCATGGTATAATATTAGATTACACTGGATTTCATTTGATTGTAATTAGAAATTAAAATTAATCATTTATACAGGAATGATAAATGCATCACAGTTTTATGTAGTTATGGTATAATACTAATATTTTAAAAATTTTGAAGTTGTGATCTTTGTGAAACCACATGAAAAGTTGAAATATGGAAATCAAATATGCAAGGTAGTTCCTGTAATGGTTATTATATAATGTAATGTAACGTATGTAATGGCATTTAATATCTAGAGAAACATACCGTCACAAAACATTTGTTCAATAACTTGAGAATGAAACAATATAAGAAAATGAAACCCAGACAACTGGAATCTAGACTTCCATTTGAATAAACTGAAGAGACTGGCAAAGAGTTTTAGTACTTCTAAATCCTATCTTGCCATCAGTTAATCAATACTATCAAGATTATTCTCACTAAAGCTTTTTAAGTACCCTAGATCACTGAAAGTCTTAACGTACAGTGTTGGCTCAGGTACAACTTGTGTCAGAACAAGTGTGTAAGATTAATTCTTCTTCAGTAACTTTGTTCAGCAGCTGTGGTTTTGTCACTCTTTGATTCAAATCCAAAATACATTAAAAAATTAATAATAAAATTTTTAGGTATAAGAAATATTTTTTCCCAGTGCTTTATTACCATTATTTTAATAATTATTTTTTTAATAAAGCATGCTTATGTCTTGATTGTTCAATCACTCTGTAGTTGTGGTGTTTCTTGGATTTCTCTGGCTACTCATTCTCACACTTTCTCTTGATCCTATAATAACTTTCCTTTACATTTATGGAAGACTTTGCAATGATTTGATGAACTATCATGGCTGTCCACCCATTATGAAAAATAAATAATGGGAGTAATCAATTGGTAATTGTATGGAAAATGTGGGTCCTTAATCATTGATACCTCACCTGGAATGGGCAGTTAATACACAATCTTTCCACCTACCAGCAAAGTCTTTTAATTTACCTGCTTCTTCATACATTAGACTGGTAATTTTTCTGCTTTTCTGTACTAAGGAATTAATAGTCACTTTCATTTTACATGATCTTGTTCCTTGACTGAACTTTTACGCCTGTAAATTTCATCTTTTTTTCAGACCCTCTGGATTCTGTGTTACACTTGATAATGTATCTGACTTCATAATCTGAAGAAAACTGCAGAAAGTTGCCAGGACATTCCTTCCTCCTCTGGGAACGTAGGAGAACAACCATGCTCCATTGAACTGATTCTATCAAAATTCCACATGGTGGTTTCCAGAGAGTAAATCAATTGTAAGTTCCTCAACAGTCCTAAAGCTTCCTCCTAAACTACCAAGAGAAACCAGCATAGCAATTTGCCCCCATTTGATCTGCAGTTTCTGTAGCCAGACAATCCACTACATTGCTGTTTCTGTACTTTATTCAATTAACTCATGACTTTGTCCTCATTCTCATTTGCTTTCTCCTCTCGTCTTCTGCCTTTTGGGCCTTACCAGTCTTGAATTCTGGTTTGCAAAATGTTTCAGCTCAACTGAACAGCTGAAAGGTGGCTCCTTCCATACTAATTTATAATCTAGTACTGAACACACTATCAGGGAAGATGTGTCTTCAAATACTTTCATGCTGAGGAGCGCACTGAATTCAACACTCCAGCTCTCACCTTGTCCAAATTTCTCCAAAATCTGGACTATTATTAAAAAGCTAACTAAGAACACTATCAGAAACTTGTCTTAAACGAGGAGACTGAAGTTATTACTCAGATTAGAAGAAATATGTTCTTGAGTGCAACAGAGAGTTCCAGACCTGAATTCAGTCTCACATGGTTCTTAACTCAGTGGTAGTTAGGCATCTAAGAGAGGGAGATGATTTTAAACATGCCTTTATCTTCACATTTTTATTGGCTGACATAGCAATCTGCTTTTTATAACACATCTACCAAAAGGCTGGGAAGGGTGCAGCTGAATATCTATGTTCTTTACTTGGCTCTGGGTCTTGAACTTTCTTTTTAAGATGAAGATATCTATTCTTCCACCTTTTATTTTTTCTCATTTATATCAAAAAGTTCTTTGAGGCATAAGCAGTTTCTTTAAAAAACACAAAGCCCAGTGAGAATCACAACATCCACCAGGGCTTATACATGCTGTTATACACCATTTACTTAATATTAATTGTAACCAGTCCATGAGGCGCAGTCGTTGATTGATGAAATTAATGGTCAGTTGCTGGCTGATGCTAAGTGAAGCAGTATGACTCATATACATCTATCCAACTACAATACTAATGAATCACAGGTCACAGCTGCATTGCTTCTACATGCTTAACAAAAATGTGTTGTTAACAGGGCAACCAGGGAATGTAAGGGATGGCTGCTTTTACCACCCACCTCTATATGAGGAACAGCCAGGGTACCTGAAGAGCAGTAAATCGGTCTCTTTCCTCCTTCCAACAAATCTCTTTTTAGCAATGGTACTTGAAGATAGCCTGCTGAACTAATTTTCAGACTCTGCATCTTCTCTCATCTCCTCCACTGATCTCCATTTGCACAAATGACTGGCCATAATTTTACTGGGGGCAACTCTCCACTTCTGCAGAGATGGGATATGGCAGTGCAGTTAACTAAAACACTTACTTTTGCTTCTGTATTTTTAATGCTTAAGCCTGTTTCTTGTGAAACAAATAACATCAAGACATGGCTATAGAGATTCTGAGCACTGGACTAGAAGGCTTCACTTCCTTATTTTCAAGGGTAAGTGGCAGTCTTTTTTGCTTCCCTCCCCCATTAGCTTCCTTATTCTTTATGAGACATTTCATGCATGCCATCTTTAATAGGAAAATATTATTGCCATGTTTCATATTATCCATTTCTTTTTTACCAATCTTAACTTTATTCAAAAGTAGGCACTTTTCTACCACTTTTACCCTTTAAGCCAGCCTTGAAGGAAGTGAATTCCTGTGCCCTGGTATTGAAATCACATAATCCAGTTGTTAATTTACCAAGATCCTCTTAAAAGTAGTCAAGCTTCTGTCTCCTAGTACTTTTGGTGGAAGGCTGTTCTAGGACTTCATTCTTCTATTCTCATAATTGGAATCTTCCTGATCTCCACTCTAAACGTATTAAATGGCAATGTTCAAACCTCTTTCTGAGCCCTTGTTTAAGTAGGTTTTCCCCCTCCCCAGTATGCCTCAGATATATATAGATAGCAGTCAGTCTTCTTTTCAATCTCCACTAAACAAGATATGTTCTTTGAATTATTATTTCTTAGATGGAGTCTCCATTCTCCTATACCATTCTAGCAATCCTTCCCTACATCTTTTCCAGTAATTCTTCTTTTCTAAGGACTTGCGACCAGCCTCGTACAGATATAGTTGCATCCTGTGTTCTACACTTGCTCAAAAATATCAGTAATACATCAATTCCACTGGTAATATTTTGCCTGATGACATCTGTGTCTCCTACAAATGTTCTCTCATTCACATCTGGTCTGACTACTTCCAGATTGTAGTAGAGGTGAGCTTTGCAGGCCCTGCAGTCTTGGGTTCCCAACTACAGGGATCAAAGAATAATTTGGAAAAATCTATGGCCCTAATCTGAACCTTACAAGTAAACCAGTTCATGGTTGTGGAGTCAGTCTGATAATTAATCAGAATACATTTCAGCATATACTTATTTGAAGGTTACGGTAAATAATCTTGGGAGACTTTTTTTCTTTTTGTCTGTTGAAAGCTGCCATCAAAAGATAAACCTGAAGCAAAACCACAAGTACACATCTTTCTTGTATAAGACAACCCCCACTTCCTGAAAAGATCACGTGGGATTACAGCATTATCTAGTCAAGTTCAATCAATCTTAACAATTAATACAGAAAGAGTTACCAGCATTACCTGTTTAATTTTTATCAGATATTTCTGGAATTTCTATGTGGAAGTTAAACCTTTTCAGGAAAAAGTGTCATTAAATATAAACAAGTTTTGAATAAATTTTCAGGTTTTGTTTTCAAACTCCAGTGAACACAGTTAAGGAAGTAATTATTTCTGCCTAACTATCTGTCTCCTGAGGATGAACAGTTGGTGGCATCGATTATTCAGTGAATTTCACATTTTTTTTACCTGCAAAAAGATTCCCAGTGTTTCCAGAAACAGTCTTGATGGACTGAGCAAGAAGCATGTACACTATAATTTTTCACTACATTATAATAAAGTGAATGTTTTCTAAATGTCACAGTTTAAATTTCATGGGGCATGAAATCTACTTTTGAAATGAAATTTAAAGCCCTTTTCCAAGTAAGAAGTCTAATCTTATAGTCAAAAACACTTTATATTTCCTGACATTATTAACCTTGGAGGGCTGCCTGCAAGATGATAACACTATCTGACATTTTAAAACTGAATTTGCTTTCATATAATTATGTTACAGAAAATTTAAAATGGATAAGGTTCCAAGAAAAAATATTAATATGAATTTAGCAATATTTTCATTTACTAATAATAAATCTAACTGCCCTTCATTTTAATGTGTTAATGTTAACACAAATACTAACAAATTACTTCTAAAGAAAACTATTTGGGGACTAATCATGGTGCTTAATGTCAAAAAAGATAACACTTTGCAGTAATCTCAAGGAAGCTCAACATTAAATATTCTCACTCACTATTGAATCTATAATACGTGTTGCATTTTCTGTTTGCAAAGAGGAGAACAAAGATTTTTATCACATGCTAAATAGTTGTAATAGCTCTCATATTTATATAGCAATCAATAATTAATTTATTCATTGTTGTGACACCTAAAACCATGTGGTTTTTACAGTGATTTTAAAAGAAACATATCAGCAGAACTGGAGATTTTCACAGGCTTCAACTCTGAGTTTCTAAAACCCAGACTAGGAAAAAATAACGAGAAACCCACATGACACTTATAAAAAAAGCAATATTTCTTTGGAGTCTATCAGGTCTTCATAAGAATAAAAAAATATTTTGCCTTTTCTTTATTTTTGCTTTTGAACATTGAACTTGGTGCAATTTTCATTTCAACAGTTTTTTGTACAAGCAGAACAGTAAGATATACAGATGTATAAAAATAAAGATTACTTTATAAGTCAGCATAGCGTTCTCCCTTGATACGGAACAAACAGTGAAGACTTTGATCCCATGTTATTTAATATCTTACTTTACCATAAAGCAGCCATATATTCAAGACAACTTGAGAAAATAAGCATGAAATTTCAATTGTGTTCACAGCTTTTTTTTTAGTGGAGAATTATTGGGAAGTTACTAACTTTTCTCACAGATATCAATAAATGTACTTCCAGTTGCAGAAACCAGATGTTTAATTGGAAAGAAAGAATAAGTCTGATGCTTTAGACACTAGGCTGAAATTTAGAAAACCTGGATTTAATTTCTTAATTCAGCACTCCTTTCTCTCTACTCATATACTTGCTAATTTGATCATGATCTAGTCTCCACTGAATTCTACCAGAGTGTCCCAAGAATTAGCCCTGGATCAGGTCTTTTGTATTCCGGCTTAGAGAACTGGGTTTTGCTTGTCCCTTTAGACTTGCAAATCTTCTGTTTACCATTTTTTACAGGTAATGCATCTTCCACAGTTTTGTCCAGGATAAAGCTGCACTCAAATCAGTCTGTTGGAAACAGGTGCAGCACTCAGAAAAGCTGCTACCACTGAATGGTTTGTATCTCAGGTGTATCTCTTACCTTGGGTGTAGTGGGATCCATCCCCATCAGAAGTTGATAGCCCTCAGTAAAATCTTGTTGAGTTTCATTTCCCTCTGGGGCAAAGGGCTGATGGCACATGCTAGCACCAATGCCAGCACCACGACACATCACGAGAGAAAGTACACAGCAGCACAGGGAGACTAGACCTCAGCTGGGATTCCCCTGGCTACCCAAAAAGTCACAGAGGTGGGTATACAACAACACGGGCTGAGCATGAAAAGCCATGAGTTGCTTGGTCCTGCTCCCCCATTTATCCTGTGATTTCATACATGAAATAATTTCTGAGACTTTGTTCTGTAACTGTGCGCTTTGACCCTCCTTTTTATGATGAAATTGAATGACAGATTTTTGGTGCTGACAGTGACAGCACTATGGAGTTCCCATGCTTTCATGCACCTATTCTGTAGACCTCAGTGTTGCTGAGTGCTGGCTGTTCCCGAGTTCATAGAAACGGGCATGCAGCAGCACAGGCTGAGCATGAAAAGAGGCAAAGAGGAGAAAGCAGCAATGTCCTTTAACCTTGATCGTGGTCATTTTTTGGGGTTCCAACATATAACTGTTAAATATCCTCCTTGATTCAGTATTGTCATGATAACGTGTAATTTATACTGTTCTTGTTTTGTATGATACTGTTCTCTTAAACTTCCAGTGTTTTGAATGTAAGCATGCGTGCAGACACACATGCCCCTAACACAGAATATTGAGATCCCCACTAGATAACAAGCACTTTAGCCACTGCCACTTGCAGATACCCATTTGCAGTTACCAGCCCTAGAAGAGCAGTGGTGAGAGCTCTCTGTGACAGCTCCTTATCCTACTTCAGAAAAAAAAAATTAACCAAAGCATAAATTCGTCTTTATCAGCTGTTTAAACTCCACTGTATTTGACATAAAGTAGGCAAGGAGTATTCACATGATCCCTTGTACCATCTTAAGTTTCTGGTGTCTTCAGATATCTAAGTCTAGAAGCACTCAAGGACAGGCTCAGCGTAACTCGCTTCAGACTTGAAAAAGTTGCATTCACGTCTGATGCCAGAGGCTCCCTTGCTGGGAGAAAGACATGATTCTAGGCAATCAAGGGATCTACCTTAAACACTCCTTAGGAATGAATCACCCTTAGGAGGTACATATCTTTCTTACTTGGCTGATAGGGGAGTCTAGGCTGACTAGCTCATATTTAAGCATCTGACTTTCAGATGCTTAAATGATGAAAGATGAAGCCAATCCCATTTGTCTATGGCTTTAATTGGCACTATGAATTGCTACAATAGAAACACCTAAGAAGTGTGTTTCTAAGAAACATTACTTTCCTGCCATTAAGAATCTTAGAGAGAATGGTGATAACATCCATCAAAGAAAAACATTTTATCCACTATCCTCCAAGATTTCTTATGTGAATCTGAGATTCAAAGCCTGTTATATGTGCAGACACAGGACATCCTTTTCAACTGCCGGATAAGGTAATAAAAGACAGCAAGGCATAGGGTAAGGCATAGTATCTGCCTGAATGCTGTAAAACCTGCAGGAAATGTTAAGTTGTTGCGACAGTGATACATGCCAAAAGTGAATGTGGCAAGCCACAGGATATCTGCAAAGTACAGTAGCCAAAAATATTTTGAAGATGTCAGGTCAAGGAAAGTACATTCCCATTTTATTGGAAGCATTTTCAAATTACAGTGCTGTCTCACTGTCATGAATATAAAGCTGTGACTTCCTTTGGTTTTCTATATCACTTCAAGCTGATTTTCTACAAAATGCTTGTGAGACGTAAATATTTTCTGAGACTAGCCCTATCACAGAAGCTCCAACTAAGCTTTCATGCAGGGTAAAAATAAGTATTCATTTGAGCAGCACTTTTATCACATTTATTATCTGTTGTCTTTTCTGCTGCAATCAATAAGGTGAATGTCTATGCAAATGAAACATTTTCAGTGCTGAGCTGAGACGTATATGTTGCAGGAGGTCACTGTACAAGCTTTACCCATCTGATACAGACTGCAGCATTTTTCTGTTGAAATGTAAGGTGTCTCTCAAACTCTTACTTTCCCAGACCATGCTGTTGCATAAAGAAGTGAAATTAAAGCAACCCATACTCTGCCATAGTCCAGAAAATGGTTTGAATTTAATATCAGGAATAATAGATTATTTCCAACCTGGTGTAAAAATAATCACTAAAAACTGCAATTGCTCATTTTCAGGGGCCTGGTGGAAATGAAAAGGGACACAAAGGGAGACAGGCATTGCAAAGGAAACAAATAAACAGAAGATCAAACTTGATGTTTCTTTAAATCTTCAGAGAGGACTTTCTGAGGAACAGAGAAAGGAAACCTTTCTTGATTTATGTTTAGTAAGATGTGGCTCCATTTCCTCTCTTATATTCTGAGGAGTCAGAAAAACAGCTTATTTATAACTTCTATGATCAGTCTGTGATGAGGGATCCTGCTTTCATTAAGCATGGTTTATATCTAAAATTCTAAGTTAGTACTGTTTCATACTGTGCTTCTGAATATAAGCTATCCTATAGGTATTAATATTACAGNACTTTTATCACATTTATTATCTGTTGTCTTTTCTGCTGCAATCAATAAGGTGAATGTCTATGCAAATGAAACATTTTCAGTGCTGAGCTGAGACGTATATGTTGCAGGAGGTCACTGTACAAGCTTTACCCATCTGATACAGACTGCAGCATTTTTCTGTTGAAATGTAAGGTGTCTCTCAAACTCTTACTTTCCCAGACCATGCTGTTGCATAAAGAAGTGAAATTAAAGCAACCCATACTCTGCCATAGTCCAGAAAATGGTTTGAATTTAATATCAGGAATAATAGATTATTTCCAACCTGGTGTAAAAATAATCACTAAAAACTGCAATTGCTCATTTTCAGGGGCCTGGTGGAAATGAAAAGGGACACAAAGGGAGACAGGCATTGCAAAGGAAACAAATAAACAGAAGATCAAACTTGATGTTTCTTTAAATCTTCAGAGAGGACTTTCTGAGGAACAGAGAAAGGAAACCTTTCTTGATTTATGTTTAGTAAGATGTGGCTCCATTTCCTCTCTTATATTCTGAGGAGTCAGAAAAACAGCTTATTTATAACTTCTATGATCAGTCTGTGATGAGGGATCCTGCTTTCATTAAGCATGGTTTATATCTAAAATTCTAAGTTAGTACTGTTTCATACTGTGCTTCTGAATATAAGCTATCCTATAGGTATTAATATTACAGGTTAAATAATTTTTTCCATATATTTTGCGAACACAAAAGATCCAAAAAAAGTCACTAACTTGCCAAATAACCACAGTGAGCTAGATCCTCCACAGGCTGAGTCAGTTCCAATGAATTCGTACTGTATCACTTGAGGACACGATCAGAACATTCCAAGGTGGGCGGGGGGGATCCAATATTTCTTGTTTATCACTCTGATCAATAGTTTGCTGAAAACTGTTAGATCTTGTACAAGCGGACCTTTATATCTAGTCAAACTAAATTCATATTACTGAATTAATGTATTTTAAAGTGAGTAAAATAGAAAATAAGTTAACAATTATGCCCTATATTCTGGAACAATGCAGAAAAGACAGAACTAAAGATCTACTAAAGCCAGAATGACTTGCATTTTTGAAACCATGGACTTTGTCAACTAAAATAAAGAATTAATTTTGTACTACCTAAAAGTCTCGCTCCCCTAATCAGATCAGGCCTGCAGCTTTATATGTTTCACATCTGTTTATACTGAAAGAGAGACATAGTCTGTTGCTGTGTGTTTTTGTAGAGTCTGGTAAAATGAGACTGTGAGCTCAGCTGGAGACTCCAAATGTTCTTGAAATGTTTTTCAACATATCGTTGATCATAATCATTGATGACAATAGTAACAGACAATAACTGATACCAGTGGGATCTCCATACATATATGTCATGGTTTAACCCCAGCTGGCAACTAAGCACCACACAGCCGCTCACTCACTCCCCTCACAGTGGGATGGGGGAGAAAATCGGAAGGCTAAAAGTGAGAAAACTCGCGGGTTGAGATAAAGACAGTTTAATAGGTAAAGGAAAAGCTGTGCACACAAGCAAAGCAAAACAAGGAATTCACCTACTACTCCCCATCAGCAGGCAGGTGTTCAGACATCTACAGGAAAGCAGGGCTCCATCACATGTAACAGTTACTTGGGAAGACAAACACCATCACTCCGAACGTCCCCCCCTTCCTTCTTCTTCCCCCAACTTTACATGCTGAGCATGACATCATATGGTATGGAATATCCCTTTGGTCAGTTGAGGTCAGCTGTCCCGGCTGTGGCCCCTCCCAGCTTCTTGTGCACCCCCAGCCTACTTGCTGATGGGGTGGTGTGAGAAGCAGAAAAAGCCTTGACTCTGTGTAAGTACTGCTCAGCAGTAATGAAAACATCTCTGTATTACCAACACAGTTTTCAGCACAAATCTAAAACATATGGCTATATCAGCTACTATGAAGATTAACTCTATCCCAGCTAAAACCAGCACAATATAAGAACTCAGCAAAGCATTACAACCGATTCTTGTAATTTATATTTATAACAATGATAATGACAATTAATAACGTTAACAACAACAACTAACAGTAATAGTAACCAAAATGGTGTCTCTACATGCTACACTTAAAGAAATTGTATAAATATGTTTGCTGTGACTTAAAATAAAAATAGTTTTAAACTCCAAATTGTTGGACTTGATGCCTAAGAAGACTTGTGTGCCCTAAAGTCTGCAGCAGCTGCTTGAAAATTAATGGCTGTAAATATGAAGAATTTAAGGGTCTTCTTACCACTATTATCATAATTTACATGGCAATTGAGAGAAATAAGCTGTCACCTGAAAACATTTATAGAGCACCACTACAGCTTCAAACTGAAGAATACTCTGAAGGCACGTATATGTAGCTCTACTGACTTGTATTTTGTAACCAGTTACCTCTTGTGCTAAAAGAAAGTGAAGGCAGCTTCTCTCCAATATTGGGATTTCATAGAATCATAGAATGCTTTGGGTTGGAAGGGACCTTTAGAGGTCATCTAGCCCAACCCCCCCTGTAGTGAGCACGGACATCATCAACTAGATCAGGTTGCTCAGAGCCCCGTCCAACCTGACCTTGAATGTTTCTAGGGATGGGGCCTCCACTACCTCTCTGGGCAACCTGTTCCAGTGCTTCACCGCCCTCATTGTAAAAAATTTTTTCCTTATATCTAGCGTAAATCTCCCCTCCTTTAGTTTAAAACCATTGCTCCTTGTCCTGTCACAACAGGCCTTGTTTAGCAAAAAAGATTGTCCCCATCTTTCCTATAGGCCCCCTTTAAGTACTGAAAGGCCGCAACAAGGTCTCCCCGCAGCCTTCTCTTCTCCAAGATGAACAACCCCAGTAAGAGAGGTGCTCCAGCCCTCGGATCATTTCTGTGGCCCTCTTCTGGACCCACTCCAACAGCTCCATGTCCTTCTTGTGCTGAGGGCTCCAGAGCTGGATGCAGTACTCCAGGTGAGGTCTCACCAGAGCAGAGCAGAGGGGCAGAATCACCTCCCTCAACCTGCTGGCCACGCTTCTTTTGATGCACCACAGGATACATTTGGCCTTCTGGGCTGCAAACGCACATTGTTGGCTCATGTCCAGCTTTTCATCCACCAGTACCCCCAAGTCCTTCTCCGCAGGGCTGCTCTCAATCCACTCATCCCCCAGCCTGTATTGATAGCAGGGGTTGCCCCGATCCAGGTGCAGGACCTTGCACTTGGCCTTGTTGAACCTCATGAGGTTCGCACAGGCCCACCTCTCCAGACTGTCCAGGTCCCTTTGGATGATATTCCATCCCTCAGGTGTGTCAACCGTACCACTCAGCTTGGTGTCATCTGCAAACTTGCTGACGGTGCACTCAATCTCTCTGTCTATGTTGTTGATGAGAATATTAAACAGCACTGGTCACAGTACAGACCCCTGAGGGACACCATTTGTTACCAGTCTCCATTTGGACACATTGACCACTACCCTCTGGATGTGACTATCCAACCAGTTCCTTATCCACTGAACAGTCCACCCATCAAATCCATATCTCCCCAATTTAGAGAAGGATGTTGTGGGGGACCGTGTCGAATTTCACTTAAGTGTGTTCCTCCCTTCTTGAATAAAGCCCAGAATTTAGAATAAATGCATTGAAATTCTAGCTTTATATACCTGCCAAAAGCTCAGAAAGACTTTCAGTTCCTAAGAGAGACTGCTGCTTGTCATAGCAATGATGAGCTTGGTGTGAATGCATCAGCTAAGAGCACTATGTAAAAAAATTGGCTTCCCTTCTTTCCCTTTTCAGACGTTTCTCATCTATTTCTTAGTGGACTGAACACCTGAAACCAGGGCTGAGTAGTGTTTAATAATAGCCATGATTAAAAAAAAAAAGTATTAACACATTTGGCTCAGATTCCTTCCACCTAACTTCAGGCTCCTAAATGTAAGTGGGTAATTGTTCCACACTTCTTCTCTTGTCAGCGGGGAGGAATCTCCATAGGCGAATTCAGATTTTACTTGGGCTGAGTTGTCCTCTGGAAGAGTCTCTCTCTATTGACTGTAGAGAGATCATGCACCCCCAACATCCAAAAGTTAGTTTTCTAAATTCAGGTAGGCCAAATCTGGATCTTAGTGAACATAGTTTATTGAACTAAAACTTTAGTATGCCTACTTTTAAACAAATAGGTATTTAGAACAACAAATTTACATGCACACAAGTAAAACCAAAAAGTTTTTTAAAAAATATTCCCCTAAATCCTTTGTGAGTCTTAAGTGTCATTTTGGTAGTTAAGACCTGATTTCTGAAGAGAGCGAAAACAATCAGAAATCCAGGCCAGTCAACAGCAACTGGTGACAAAAGGGACATATCCTCTTTCTAGCCCAGATTCCGCACTTCTGCATTCCTACAGTGTATCTGCTAACTCTTCAATTCAAAACGTACAGAATGTTCCCAGAGCAATACCAGGACTGGAGCCTTGTCTTACCCTTCCCAGTGGAAAAAAAGCTATCCACGCGGTCTGACTACAAGGCTGCAGCCCTTCTTGCATTCTCTGTCAGTGGTCCATGGCCCACATTTTATTTCTGTCACTGGAATTGTTTCCATCAGGACAGGGAAAAAAAATCCCCATCTCATCCTTGAAGTACCTTATATTTTCTATGACAGTCTGACATTCTTCTTCATATTGCTGTCTTTCGTTGTTTCAAACAATTTTTGGATGAGCATATTTTGGTTTTCTTCATGATTTAAATAAATAATGTGTCTTTCTGAAATTACACAAGCAACAAGTATTACTCAGGCCTATGGTGAGGTCCCAGGGACTTGGATTATATGTGACTTTCAGGTCATATCTACTATTGAATTCATTTCACATCCACAACATGTAAGAGCAAGCCCACAGTCCACTGTGAACTGGAGAGAAAGCAAGGAGTTGGGCAATTTGGGTTCACCCTGCCCTTAAATGTAAGTCAAAAACTATTTCTAACTGCGATTTAGACACATACAGTCTGCTGAATTGACTATACTAAATAGACATCCACTCAGCAGAACAGCAATGCATAGTATGTCTTTAAAAAAAACCAAAAATAAAACAAAAAACCTATGTAAACATCTGAAACATTTTCCAATACCTAATTCAGAATAATAGCCCAAGATGTTTTCAGCTCCACCAGATAATTATCTTCTTGCTTGAAGGATGACGATGAACAAAATGCATTCAAGAATTTAAATACAGTGAGCAGAATTAAATTAGCATGACTGTGCAGAGTCAAAGCAGATGGACTAGATCTACAGGAATCTCAGTGTTTAATTTGAAATAAATTGCATAATTCCAAATTATTGTCACAATCTCAAATTAGTTCTGGCAGTACCGTTTTAATATATGAATACAAATGGAGACACAGTTAAACATAGGGACTAAGTGGAGTCAGGCAAATAAATAATGAGAAACCATTGCACAGTAATCCACAGCAAAAGAAGCAGAATGCAGATTTAAATAATGCACCACAATATTAATATGTATTTAAATAAGAAAAAATGCAGTCCAAGGACTAGATCAAATCCTTTCTCTTTGGGGGCAAGCATTAATGCATTTGCATTTGATTTGGTTGATTTTCAGAAATTTTCCCTGCCTGGGAGGCATCTAAAATCAGCAGATATTTTTTAAAAAGTCATTAATTTTTTTGGCCCATAGTTTGATCCATCATTATTCAAAAGTGCTAATGGCTGAAGACTACGTTCTGTTAGCTTAGTAAGAGACTGGATTATGTTTGAGTTTTAATGAAACCTAGCATTCATAATTCAAAAAGAAATAAGGTGTTACTTCTACCCTTTCTTAAGACAAATCTAAGGCCAGCTTCTTACAAGTCTCATAAAACATGCTGAGATGGAAATCGAGACTACAATTATTATTTTATTTTATTCTCAAGGCCATTTTATAGTTTACAAGGAAGGATCCAGCTATTCCACTATTGTTCATGGAAATGCCTATTCTGTGAAGACCCTAACACCCCAGTAAATAGTCAGCAGAGGTGCCAAGAAACAGAGATGAGAGGCAACCTCTCAGCCTAAGTGGCTCATGAAGGAAGTTTTAACATTGTTAGGGACATAATTTCCACTGTGTGGTTTTTGGTGGGGTTTTTCTTCCATTCTGTGGATGAATAAAAAGCCAGGATTGCAGTGCCTTCCTGTAATTAGATTTAAAATGTGCTTTAGAAGCTATAAATCTGTAATTCAGCCTTTAGAGGGCATAAAGACAATTTGACATTCAAAATGCAACCCTTATTTTCCTTTATACAAATTCAATTCTTGTTCCTTATTTTATATACTGATTGTAGGGTCTGAGAATGATTTTTGTTTTGTCTTTACAGTACCATGCATAATCGGAATACTGGGAATGTGATTCTTAGATTCTATGATAATACAAATAATCAGCTGCAAGAAAAACAGAAAACAAAAAACTGATTCAGTTATTCCATTTTTCTTATGAGGGGCTAACAAGAGATTTGCTTCTTTGTTCGTTAGTTGAAGGAACATAATTAGATTGAGATTCCAGACTCTGAATGGCCCTCTAATGGGAATAAGGCATACAAATGATCACAGAATTTGCTATTCCTCTCTACTTGGTATTGCAGAACATTGGTAATTGATGAACAAATACATTCAACTAATATTAACTATTATCAAGAATCATATCAAATGGAATCATCTGTAATTTGGATAGGAAGAAGGTATGGTGAAGAATGAAATCTACAAAGGGAGGGATAATGTGCTCTTTTTTATTTTTTAATGTAATTAGAGTAAAATATGAAACAGGTTTGGATAGGATCCAGCATCACTACTTTAACAGATTTTGTCGTCGGTTGCAAGTGAAGAGTTCTCATCCATTCCATTCACAGTGGTAATTGTTATATAAAGTGGTCAGGCTGTTACCTAAACAAGAAGAATTTATCATGCATATATATTCCAGTATATATCCTTGATTCCCAGCAATAGCAATCATACAAATGTGTATCAGCCTTGGCTAATGTAACAATACAACCATCTGATGAGCAAGGACAGAAGGAACGATGAAAGAAAAAAAAAAGAAAATGGGATGCATTTTCAAGATAACATACTTGCTTCCTGCAGTAGAATTTTAAATAATTCTTTGAAGAATATTGGCACAGCAATACTGCAACAATTAATGAAATATAAATTGTATAGAGAACAGTATAGAAGTTCCTTCTAATTCCCATTGTAATTCTACTGATTCCACTGCAAGCCTATTAAACAAGCATCCACCATTTTTGTATTCACACACATGAGTTAAAATTTCTATAAATATGCTTTCATGAGACAATGGTGCTTCACCGTTTTGCAAAAGACCCAAATGTACAGAAAATGCAGCTAACAAAAAACTAGAAGTCCTACCACAGGAATTAAGGAATCATCAGATCGCTCTAATTACAAGGCATATTTCTTGGACTGTGCCCTCTCCAGCACATATCACTGTGTGTCTATGCATTGCTTTAATTGCCAAAAGAAACTCTCTCTCATGCACACTTGTCTCCTTGGGAGAAGCTGACAGTACAAATATGCAGTGGATGTTAATTATTCAATTCACTACCATAAGGCACTCAGGTATTATGATGATAAGAACAGTGTAAGAGCACATATGAAAAATAATAGAACAACCCACACTGCAAGAGTCTGACAAAGCTGGAATAAATTAAAAGCTGAAGCAGCAAGCAAATGTTAATATCTCTGGTAGAAAAATGTTCTTTAACAGATTTCAAAAATCTAACGTCCATGCTTCTTTCCTGTCATTCATATTAACACTAACCCTTATTGTTTTTCAGACTGATTCACTTTTTCTTGGTCTTTCAGAGTACTTAAGAATTTTGTGCCTCTATGAGGTCATCTATGGCTCAACAAGACATGTACATGTCTGCCATGTCTCCATTAGCTGCTACTGAAAATATATATGTAAAGCTTTAATTTGTTCCTTAAAATTCTGCAGCTGCAACTCTATTCTAATCAATAGAGGTTCTGTATTGTTACATAAAGCTACCAGAAGAAATTAAACCAGGTTCAGACAACGTATTGCATGTTAGATCTAGCATAGTGCTTGTTGTATATGACAGCAACTGTCCTTTTACAGAAACATTTTTGCTCTTACTTAACTCCAGGAAAATAAAAACATAAGAAACGAACAAGTTTGACTTCAAGGCTAATGCAGCATAAACAATTTAATTCCAATCCATTCTCTTTCTAACCTGTAATTTATTTATTATTATTATTTTTCAGTATTGTAACAGTGTAGTGGTACTTAAAACAGAATTGTTTGGGAAGAAATAAGATTTTTAACATGCAGATGTTCCTAAACACTAAATACAGACTTCTAGAAAATAGGATAACCATCCTGTTTAGATATTGACAAAATTAAATGGCAAAGGAATATGTAGTCTATATCTGCCATCTACTGTAAGAAGAAAATACTGCAGGTCTTTTATTTGAACCAGAATTTAAACAACAGAAAAAGATTATTAGATTGTCTTTACCATTTTCCATTTAGACTTACTTCTGAAATCAAATCACAGTTTATTTAAATACACATCAATAAAAAAGGGATTACAGCAGAGATGTACTATAAAAATATATGTAAGTCCATTGTTTGAAAAACAGACCACATTTTCAATTTGTTGTAAATTTAAAAATGGAGATTCAAACAGCACAAAGAAAATGAGCTTATAATTTTCGAGTTTTTGGCACTGCTGAGAGACAGTGTGTGAATAACCACTATAAGCATCATAGTGAGACTTTTTGGACATCATATTGGACTTTTTCCTCAATGCTTGCATACTTCTCTTAATATGTAAATATAATTCCAGCTTTAAACCTCATTAGTATATTCAGCTTCCAGAAATAGTGGGCAAAGATAACTTTAAGTTGTGGTGCAGTTTGCTTATTGGGAAGTCCTATAGATATGTCCACACTCCAAGGAGAAGTCCGAGGAGAGGTTTCAAGCACTGATCCCTCTATCATCTACACCATTTTTTAGCTTTCTCCCTGGACCTGTGCTGAATCAGCCCAACTACATATCTGCAGGTCTATAGGCTTTGAGGTCATGGATCTTTCTCTGACCATCCTATTTAGCAGCAGAGACCTAATTTGTGTGAACTGACTGCAGTGGTGCACAGTCATCAGCTTCTTTTACCTAGTTAGGCTAGTAATAACATCACCTAGGAAAAGAGGTGGTCTCAAAGACGTATTAGTGCTGTATTGGTAGAGCTTTCTTTAGAGCACAGGCAATATTTTAGTGCCCAGCAAGGCAGATTTGTGCATGTTCCCTGTTGCATAGCCATCAAGCGACCCAGATCCTGAGCAGTGA
>VYZW01003799.1:1456-13543 GCA_013401315.1 Balaeniceps rex
TGTATTTTCTATTGAGATGGAGAATTTGGAGGTTTTATTTGCTTTCTAGAGGTGTCACTTGAATAGATGATTGACTATATTTGAAAGTAAAAAAATTTCTTTTTTTACTTGTTATTTTATTTCTCAGAAAACAGAAATCCACCAATTTTAATTATATGCCTAAAACAAACAAAGCTTTTGTTGTTGTTGTTTATCTGTAGATCACTATTGTGTGACACAGCCTATGGATAATTAGGTAGAGAAAACCCTCTGACTCATGAACAGGAGGTTATGTTGACTTTTCATTTGGTAGTATGGTGTAGAGTTAGTTGTTCGGCTGTTATCACAAAAAGGAAAACGTTTCTTAGAAGTAATCATACTGAGCATATAGCTGTTCTGATTACATAAATACTACTGCAAATTTTAACATTCTTTAAACTGTTATCTGAGATGGTGGGCTGCAGAAGCATTTTCACACTGTGCTTATGTATTGATTTTTCTTTATTCCCAGATCCAGGCCGTGTATGACATTACCCAGTATGAGAATATTTTTCCTTTGTGCATGACTCTGGAACAACTTCTTCAAAATGAGACAGAAGAAAGTAATGTTTCAAGTGCAGACTATGATGGAGAAGAAAAAATCAAATTTCTGAAGAACCTTGATCAAATTATTCTTCACCTCTCAGATGAATTCCCCTTGTTTTCTTTATATTTATGGAGAGTTAGTGTTCTTTTGAACGCAGCTCAAATACAAATTGATTAAAACAAGCAGTCTACTTTTTAACAGTGCATTTGTTGTGGGATTGCATTGGAAAATTTTTGAGCCAGGCAGGAAAATTGTCATTATTGGAAAACATTTACTTTAAACTACTATGCTATACAGCAGTTTCAGAGATAATGCAATTTATTTCACATTTTAAAGAGAAAAAAATGTAATAATCCAGGTGCCGTTTTGAATAAATGCTGTTTCTCATAATGGAAAACAATATGTTGGTGTTTGCATGCACAGTGAAAATGGCAACAAAGTAAGTTGTTTCAGGTGATGTTTCAAATAAGCGCTATGAATTTTAAAGTCAAGACATAACGTGTGTGTAGAGCTTCCAAGTTAGGAAACTAATGCCTGTCTTTTAAGAGTTGTATAGCTTCTGTGTGCTTTAGAGACAATGGCTGCTTGGCAGAAATAAAAATGTTTATTTTTAAACTTGGTAACTTATCACTACAAATTCTTGTAGGACAGACTTAGTTTCTGGTTTAATCAAAAGAGTCATTGCCTGAGCAAAATAAAATCTGGTGCTCAGTTTTACAACTTTCTTACAGTCATTGTATAGGCTTTACTTGTGTATGCACAAGTGTAGGCACAGTAGGCCTAATTTACTCCGAGCTGACTAATGATTTCAAAGATTTAATCTGAATAAATTTAACTTCTTTAGTGATTACGTTAAACCTTTCTGTTTGAAATTAATTAGTATTGATAAAATCCCCTTATGTATTATCTGATTTTTAAATTTTTATTTCTGTGTGATGGAATTATAGTAATAATTAAAGTAACATATTTTAACAGAAATCATCTTAAACATAAAAGGCCATTAAAATATGAGTTCAACAATACCTTAACTGATCCAGATTCTTTGATAAATTTAGAGGGTAATTCTTATGATGAATGGCATTTTTTTCTAATAGATAAACATGTCTCCTAGCAGCGCATATTCGCCATAAATATAAAACATTTTTAGCATTAGTCCTTATCCTTCCCCTTGCACTTGTTTCGTCAGATCCATTTTTATGTCAGAAAAATCCTCTGAAACACCACTTTTTCAATACTGTAAATAATTTATCTTGTTAATTTGGATGCATTTATTTCAGATAATAAACCTTTGTTTTCTATATATGTAAAATATATTAATATTTACAAAACAAGTTACTTTGATGTTGAATTGGCTTCCCAAGAGATTCTTTTACTTGTTTAGACACTGGCCACTGTTCTGTTTCTTAAACTTCATATTTGGTATGACATATGGTAACATTTGTTTAATGCTTTCTTTTAGCAAACTTTCTTTCAACAGAAATGTTTGCTTTGCAAAACAAATGTTCCTGAATATTCACATTACAAAATCAGATAAGTTTAGCCAAATTAAAGAAAATAAAGTTAAATAAGTATGTAAGTTTGGTAGCCACTCAGGAACTACTGTGCCCTTTTTGTTACTGCTTTACTTTTTGTTTGTTTGTTTCATTAAGGTAGAGGATCAGTTCTTCCACTTTCCTCCACAGCGCTGAAAGCATGATTACAAAAAGAGCAAAAAAAGGAATAAACAAAAGGAACTGGTATCTAATTGATATAATCATTTTCATTTTCATTTTTTTAAAAAAGCTTCATTCAAAAGTATTTTGTAAAGAAAAGACACAAAAACACAGGAGGATACTGGAACCTGTATAATAGCAAAATGTGTATTGTTTCAAGACTCCTGTTCTAAAGAACAGTTTCAACACTAGATTGCACACCACTGCCTATTTGCTGATCTATTGGCAAAAAATATTTTTGTTATTAGTAAAACAACTTGGGCACAAAGGGACACATATTTTCTTCTTTGCACATTGTAGCATTTTCTCACCAGCCAAGCTCTCTAGGCCACTGGAAGAGCAATGGATATTTTGGGAAACACATGTATCCTTCATAAGTTTTGAAGTAACTGCTGACTTGAGACGTGATTTTTGAAATCTTTTTCACAGCATACAGTAGGAGGGGGTTTTTTGTCCAGAGATGGAATAACTACGTAGCACTTAGCTCTGACAAAGATTTGAAACAGTTTGTTATGCAGCTTTGAAAGTGCTGGGGCAGAGTGAGGGTTCCCCTTGTAATGCCATTGTAGCAATTTAGACACACACACTAGCCTCTCTGCAAAAGTGCTATTGACTGGTCACCTGGGCTTTCCTTATCTGTTTCAGTGCAAAATTAAATAGTGCAGCTGAACTACATTAGTGAGCATATCTCGGCTTTGGTGGGAGCAATAACCTCCGCAACCAGAATAGTTATTAGACAGATTGTTGCCTCATGTTTCTTGAAGAGGTTTTTTGCCAAGATGGGACTCGCCTCAAGATGAAGATGCACAAAGGTAGACGTGCATTTAGATGTCTCCATGTGGTTGGGATGTCTAAGTCATGAAACACAAAGTACCCTAATGTTTTGGGCTGGGTCTCCAGCTGCTACCCCAAAGGACTGCAGATCTTCTATAAGTCCTGTGTCACATTTTCTCTCCCCATGTAGATGCCTCTCATACCCTGGAGCATCTTTAGTGGCGCTGTCACTAAATGTGTCTGCTTAGGCAACTGAATCAAGCAGTGATGATAGCATGAGCTTAGATATGTAGCTC
The DNA here is from genome assembly GCA_013401315.1 of Balaeniceps rex. Lineage (NCBI taxonomy): Eukaryota > Metazoa > Chordata > Aves > Pelecaniformes > Balaenicipitidae > Balaeniceps > Balaeniceps rex. The sequence continues at coordinate 4,804 of VYZW01003799.1, forward strand.
ACTGACAGAAACATGCATTTAGGTGTCTTACTGTGAGAACTAAATCCCACCCATGTGATACCTTGTCTGGTTTTAGGAGTAGGAAATCCTAGGTTTAAGTCCATGCTCTTCAGACGATTTCTGCTCTTGTCCAGTGACTGTTAGATGTAATTTGAATAAACATCGCTGTCTTTAGTTTTGAAATAAAACAGGATGACTGAGCCAGTCCCTGGAGTTAGCTGGTACAGGTCAGGATTTGTGACCCGAATGGAAGAAACCTTCCTGCAGCTTGGACTTTAACTAAGGCTTAAAGTACTTACTACATAGGTATGTCAACATCCAACTTTTACATATCTGGCCTCCAGAGAGGAAGCCCAAATCCAGAGAAAGTACCTATGGTCTCTGCTGAGTGGAGACTATTGGATGTCTCAAAAGAATAACCTCAAATTCTCATGTGCTGAGCATAATATGTCATAGACCTAAAGAATAGGAAACACAAAAAAAAACCCCTTGGTCTGCCCTGTCGTTGCTCCCTGGAGTGTTTTACGTGAGTTACCCTTAGAGTTTTAGAATTAACAGTTCCAGGATATTTCTTTTGTCTTGCTGATTTCCTTTTTGTAAATATATATACTTCAGAATTTGGCAAAATGCTAATGTTCTGCAAATGCAAATTGTTCAGGCTTTTATGTATATGTGTATATATATAAACACACACACATATGGTTGAATTATATATTTATATGGTTGAATTAGCAGTGCTTATTAATTAGTAGCCTAATAGCAGTTTATGATTTTGTAATTTGTTACTTTGCCACTTCTTAGCTTCCCAGGTGACTATGTTTTGTACCTGTCTCCATCTGTTTTAAAAAGAATTTTGTGGTAGAGCGTCTCTTTTTATGAGAGTGGAAAGATTATGAGACAAGGAAAATAAATTTTTATTCTAGTGCTGCTCCATTGACTGTTCTATTTGCTAAAGAATTTTACATGCCTACTAATGACAGCAGTGGGTGGGATTTTGCGGTTAACTGTCTCAGGATATTTTTGTAAACTTAATTTGGAATCTTTTTATAATCTGTTTGTGATTTACTCATTTTTTTTGAGGTAGTTGTTGCTTGTATATGTTGGTAATAGTGGGAATGAAATTGTACTGTATTTTAATCCTGTAATAATCTTTAATTTTTTCTTTCAGTTATCTATGCATCACTAGCTGATACAGAGTAACACTTTGTAGTTTACTGTGGCGCAACATTCAGCTGACGTTCACATGATCGTAGGAGAATTCAAGTTGGAGGGGACCTCAAGAGGTCTCCAGTCCAACCTCCTGCTCGAAGCAAGGTTAGTTGTGGGGTCAGACCAAGTTGTCTGTTGCTGGTTCAATTTTCAGTCAGGTATTGAAAACCTTCAAGGACAGAGACTGCACAACTTCTCTGGATAACCTACTCTTCTGCTTGACTGTCTTCATGGTGAAAAAATTTTTCATTATTTACAGTCTGAACCTCTCTTGTTTCATTTTATGCTCAGTGTCTTTAGTCTTCCCAGCACCCAGAGCCTGGCTCTGTCCCCTTGATACCTTCCCCATAGGCACCAGAGGGTGCTGTTAGGTCCCCCTGAAACCATCTCTTTCCCAGGCTGAACAAGCCCAGCTCCCTTAACCCACCTCACAGCACAGATGCTCCAACCGCAGCCATCTTGGTGACCCTCCATTGAACACACTCCAGTTTATCAGTTTTACTGGGGGCCCAAAATGGGCAGCGGTAGCCTAGATGCAGAATAACAAGGGCTGAGTAGAGGGGAGTAATCTCTTCCCTAGAGCTCTGCTCCTGCTGACCCAGCCCAGGATGCTGTTGGCCCTCGTTGCTGCCCAGGCCGCTGCAGGCTCACGTTCAGCTTGCTGCCCATCAGGGCCCCCAAGGGCTTTCCCACAGAGCTGCTTCCCAGCCAGGCACTCCCAGCCTGTATCACTGCAAGGGGCTTTTCCTTCCCAGGTTGGACACTTTACACTTGTTCTTCCTGAATTTCGTAGTCTCTGTCAGCCCATTCTTCCAGCCTGCATTGGTCCCTGTAATGACAGCTCTGCTCTCAAGTGTATCAACCAGGACCCCCAATTTGGTGTCATCTGCAAATTTGGTACAGGTGCACTCCATGACATCCTCCAGGCCACTGATAAAGACGTTAAACAGGACACATCCCAGGATAGCTCCCTGTGATACTCCACTTGTGACAGGCATCCAGGTAAAGTACAACCCATTAACCACTACAGCGTGAGCTTGACCAGCAAAACATTTTTTTACCCACATGGTTTTTCACCCATCCAGACACATCCTATCCTTGCCTTGGTAGAAGATTGGCCAATTCTGTCAGCACCCATGGATGTAGACCACCTGATTCGATGGGCATATATGGGCTGAACCTTGCAAAGAAAAAATCTAATTTGATCTTCAGCTACTCCTAATAGTTCCTCTCCTTGAACACTTCCACTAAGCAGAATGGCCTAGCAGACCTTGTTGAAGATTGAGTCAAAGAAATTATCAGCTTCCTCAGCCTTATCTGTGTCTGCCATCACTGAAAGTTTCATCCTTTGTAAATCCTTAATTTGATCGAAAGCCATCTGTGAAATTCCATGATGTAAATCACTTTGAAAGTCATCAGTACTGTAATTAAGTTTATCTTTGCATTTCCAAAGGATCTAGCTTTGAAATTGCAGAATTAACATCAGATTTGTATAAAATTATTTAATCTGAAATTCAGTTCATTTTAGCCTGTTTTAAAAAGCCATGGGTTTGGGGGTGATTAAATACGTTCATATTTTATTGATCTAGACAAGGGAGTTTAGTCTTTAGATCTCTTGCTGGTATGGGAACAGAGGACTCAGAATGACTGTTTCATCAAACAAAAAAAAATCTTGCAGCTTCTGCTTTTTTATTAGTTCCACAACCTATGAGCATGTCTGGCCTGCAGGGACAGCTAAGTGGACCGAAACAAAGTTTACTTCTTAGAGGTGGAACCCCTACTCATAACTTGCTTTACACTGCAGAAGTGCAGAGAATTCTCCAAAACTCCTGACTGCAAGAGAATGCTGCAGTGCTCCTTGTCTGTGAGGTAAAACAGCAGTGAATTCTGAGTAAGGGTATTAAAAGCACAGTATTTACATGCAGAACCTCCTGTAGCTCTTGCACAGTAGTAATTCCTTTAGCTATCTTCAGCATCCTGCGACAAGGGGAGAAGCAGCTCAACCTAAAAAATAGATGGAAGAAGAGTGAGGAGGGAGGTACAGGTGAGCAGGAACCTTTGACACTGCTGGGGGTGCTAGGTGAGATGAGGAGTATGGGAATATGGAAGGCGAGGTGACAAAACGAGACACAATGTGCAGAGAGATCAGTACTGTTAAAAAAAAATAATTTAAACTTTTTCACAGAGGAGAGGGAAAAGACAAGGGCAAAATTAGATTGTTTTTGAGCTAAGGCATTGTCACCTCTCTCCCTCACAGACACAAATCTGACTTCAATCTCAGCTTCTTCAATTCTTACCCCTTAAAAAACTCTCTTCTGTAACTTAGTGTCCCTGCGCAGGTTTTGGTGATGAGCTTGAGAGAGAAGTAGTTAAGAACTACAGTCAGGTAATAATCAAAGGACTACATTAACATTAGCATCTTACTCCGCTTCAGTTTAATAGTGAAAAAAGGGCCATTTAAAAATATTTTTAATTATTCATAATGCTAAGCACAAAACCAGGAAAAGCAAAGAATGAGGTTTTAGAGGTTTTCCTTCAGTGTTTGTTTTCATTCTCTGAGCAGCTGTCCATATATGTATGTTTCCCTTTAGAGCTCGGGGAAGTTTTGTCCAGCTACATACTTGTAGCTTTCCTGGTTTGTGCTTTTTCTTCTATCGCGTGCCAGAAAGGCTCTTTTTCTGTTCTGCAGTTCTTAATTGCCTTGATTTGAGTTTCTGCACCTTCATCCGGATGGTGTGCCTCACTTAGACCTTCTTTAAATCACCTCCCCCTTACATAAATTGTTTCACCCTCCTTAATTGTGTTTCCTTTTAGTTTTCCCTTTTTTCTTACAAGTAAATGTACTTAGTCTGTACCTGCTTCTTTAATTGAACAAGCAAAGTTAGTTTTCATCCTCGGTTTAATTAAGCCATTCCTTCAACATGGTTTCTTCTAAACTTGCCTATTTCAAATTCATCCCAAATTCTTTGGGGTTATGCCCACCATTAAAATAGTTATGCTAAAGAGAGACTCATCCTTGAGAAGAGCACTGTTTGCATATCACCTGCTTGCCAGGCTTGAGTTCATGTTTGAGAAAACTCTTTCAAATTATACTTGAGGAAACAGTTTCTGCCAGCCAGGAAAATCCTCCAGTGAACAGAAATAGTTCCAAGACAAGATCTTTGTTTGGGGTTGTTCAAAAGGGCCGTCTTCTTTCTTTTCTTATTCCTGTAGTTGCCAGAGATTCACGTGACTTGATGAAGGCCAATCCTGGCCCCTTACAGAAAACAATTCTTCAGCATGTGAGGCTTAAAAAGCAGCACGCATGCATTGATCAGCATTTTCTCCATCACAACAGCATGAGAAAATGCACACTGCAGATTTTAGCACTGATGGTGGTTACTCCTCCAAGACGTTTTGGTGATTCCTTGCCTCCTCCTGTCAGCTGCTGTTTCTGGTGTTGCTTCTGTCAAAACATAGCTTTTTGCAATTATCGTTACTGAATTTAGTTATGTTCTTTGAAGACCTTCTTTCCAGCCTATGAAGATTGATATTCGACTCTGTCCTCCAGAGTAACTGTCCTCCCCTGACTCCGGCATGATGATGCCTCCAGATTTCATAAGTATACTCTCTGATACATACAGCCAAGTTTGTACAGCCAAAAGAATATTGTGAAGTAAAAACACTGGAGAAAACAACAGAAATTGAAACTCCTGTAAATGACTATTATGTACTGAAAGAAGATAAAACATTGAAAGCAAAGGTATTATTACAAGGGAAATACAGAGCCTAATCTGTTTTCATTTGACATAAATGAGCTCCATTGATTTAGTGAAGCATTTACTTCATGTTTCTGCTGAATGCAAGTAAAAACTATCTCAGCCTAATTTTCTATTATCTTTTCAACATATAGAATTAAGAAGGGTTTACATCCACAAAAGGCTTTGAACACACTTATATACTACTCCTTTTGTTACCTGAGGAAGATACTGGGGCATCTCTGACCTTCACAGCCCTTCACTGTGCCTTCCTCTGGAAAGTTGTTATTCCTGGCCATTGGGTATTCTGAGCTTTGTGGATGAGGAAATATGTCTTGAGCCAGAAAAAGAAAGAATGAAAGCTTAATCTTGTAGCTTACTATCTTTCTTAGTGACTGCCTACTTTAAACCCCCTTTTTTTTGTGGGGGGGGGCAGGGAGGAGAAGGAAAAGGATTAACTCTTTCCACAGGGGGGCTCTCAGTACCTGTTTTCAGGCTCTGAGTTTTACACGGTATCAGGATGCCTCACTGGTACCTCACTGGTACTCATTACTCATCTAGTAATGAGTCCTATCAAGATCAAGGTTCTTCAGGCCTTACAGATAACGGAGAGTCTTTCAGCTAAACTTTCAATTTATTTTAGTTGCCATTAATAAAAATGGTTCCGATTCCACATTGACATTACTCTGAGGCTGTCTTGTCCTCACAATACAAGGAACAAAAAGACACATGAGAAAAACGAATAAACAAAAAGACAAACCCTGATGAGACCTCCCGGAAAATGTGAACTCCAGTGAAATTTTCTAAAAGCCTTCAGCAGTGTATCATCCTTTTAAGGGTCCAAGCAGCATGACTAAATCAACTAATGAAGCCTTCAGGGTCCTCGCCATTAGGCTGGAGCTAGCACGGACAGTGGGAAGAATGTTCCCACGACACTAGTGCAGTGTCCTCAGCACTGTGCACCTCTGGGATCTGCAGCACCAACTGGTTTGGATCGCCAGGGCAGGCACCCAGACACTTAGCAGGGCAGTTCACTCCAGGTCTTAAAAAAACTAAACATAGTCTGCTTCCTAAATACAGAGCCAGTTGCAATTTTTCATATGTTTTTGTAAAAAAAATTGAAGGAATCGCTCATAACTGGTCAATGAAGGTTGCTAAAATCCCATTTGGTGTTAATTTTTCCTGTTAATTATCACTTACTTTTTAAGGCAAACAAACAAACCCTTTATTTCAAAGGAGACCTTGTTTTTCTCTTTCTGTGTTTGTATAAAAGGGTCTTTTGAGTAGAGAGAATTTATAAGAAATTATGCAACACTTTAAATGTTATTCTGCCACCATTAGAATATAACGGAATAGATTCTTTTGCAGGTTTTTGGTGCAGCAATTTGTTCTACTATTCAGAAAACAGGTTGTACTATTTGATCTTTTAAAAGTCTACTCGTATATTAGAAGCTAATAGAAGCACAAAGGAAGCCTGTTCCACATGGATACCACTTGACTCCAAATTCCTTGTTGCACTAAGGTATTGTTGCAAGCATTTCTGTGTAATATTAATGTATGCTCTTGAGTGGCTCTGCTTTTTTCCTCCTAATGATTATATAAACCAAAATTGACATCCAAAACTGTAAGAAGTAAACTGGCTATGAACTTTAGGATTCTGTTTGGCATTTCTAGTTTTTTGCTCCAAATGAGAAAGAAAATCTGCTTAACATAATTTATGCTGTAGTGTGAAAATCACTTAAGGCAATAATTGAAACAAATAAGTTCAAGAAATACATGCCAGTCATGTATATCACTGGAATAATTTTTGACACTTTCTGTTTTTTCACTCATTAGTTTCTAGTAAAGTTGAAAAGGGTACTAGAGGCAGGTTATACTCAAGTCATTTCTGAGTCATTAACTGCTAAGTTACTGATCCTGTTCCACACAAAGTGCCCTTATGGTTATTTTGAAATAAACTAAGGGTTTTCATTTTTAATAGGGGAAAATGTTGATGGCTGAAAGGCTTTGTTGCATTCTGTGACTAGACTGAAGACAAATATCACATCTACCCTTACTTTTAACACCTTCCCGCATGTCTTCAGCTTTGGTTAGGCAGACCATACAGTGAGAGTTTATCTGCACCTGTTTGGCAATTAATGAGAAGGATGAAGTACTGAAATTGTGTGATCACCTTTAAAATGAAACATTCCCAAGATTTTGTTACCTATTTTATTTTTGCAAGAAGTTTCACCTTTATTTTGGTTGCTGCAAACATGCAGACATAGCTAAGGGTTAGATTTTACATTCCTTATTCAGGGTAACTTAGGGTGGGGTTTTTTGTTCCTGTTTCTGGTTTATTAATTGATTTTAACTTCAGGATGCACATATGATACAGGAATTAACAGAAAAACAGAGGCATGAGTCCTAAGCTCCCATAGCACTCCTGCCCCAAAGAGCAGAAAAGAAAAAAACCTTATAGATAACACTGATGAAGAAGCCTGTGTAATTTTCCTTTTTTGTTCTATATTTCTTCTGGATGGGATATTTTCAAAAACATTTTGAAGAAAAGTGCTTGTCATAACCAAACCATCAAATCCACTTTAGGCTCAGTGACAGAATTATGTCAGCAGCACTTTAAAAGAAGATTAGAAATTATAAGTAAGTGTACAAATATCTTGCTAATTTCCAGACTGATGAACAGAAGATTTTACATGTTGTCTTGGTAATGTGCTAATAAACAGGAATACATCCATTTAGTATTCCATGTCCCTGGTCAGGTCTTATATTCTTAATTTGCTTTCATTTAACTTTCTTGACCATCCCCTGTGATTCAGTCTTTCCAGGCAGCATTATTTATGTTGATATCCTGTGAGCTGATTTGATAATAACTTTCTGATAAAATTATTATGCTTGGAGAGTAGTAATTCTAGCTGTGACTGTACACATTCTGCTTTGTATGACTGCAGCCTTCCCTGTGCATGTTGCAGCTGCTTGTACAAAAATGCCATACATGTGCTGGATACATTAGGCACTTAAGTCCACTAACAGTATTGGAGTTTTTTGTGCATTAAGATTTAGATGTGCATCCTTTTTTTTTTTTTTTTCAGTGAAAGAAGTGGCTAAACTCTTCTGACCAGTCTCTGATCACACTGAAATAGGTGTTTCAGCTAAAATGGGTCAGTCTAGCACAAATGTGCTCTTTATGGTAGCTCATTCCAACTGAGATGGGTTTTGGGTGTGAACAAGAGCAGTTCAGTAGGCCATCATGATCCCAGAAAATGGCAATCATGAGCAGCTGGAAGTAATTTTGAGAAGCAACCTTTTCAGTCAGTTCAGCTATAATCAGGAAAAAATAAGTGTGTCTGCAACCTTACTGATTCCCGCCTGGGTTCTCCTTTCCTCTTGTGCACTTAATTCCTCTCTTTGTTCCCCCTTCCCCTTCCTCATTTTCTTCTTGTGGTAGATGCCTGTGTTATTTGCTTTACTTAACCACATAGGTGCAAAGAATTGTCCTAAGCCAATATGACCTGTAGGGCTTCTCACAAAATGCATTTGCAGGTACCTTGTTTCAAAAGGTGGCCCCAGAAGGCAGTAGTAAGGATGTTCATTCTTTCTTCTTACGCAGTATCCAGGTGGGTCACTGTCCTGGTTTCGGCTGGGATAGAGTTAATTTTCTTCCTAGTAGCTGGCATAGTGCTGTGTTTTGGACTTAGTATGAGAATAATGCTGATAACACGCTGATGTTTTAGTTGTTGCTAGGTAGTACTTACACTAGTCAAGGACTTTTTCAGCTTCCCATGCTCTGCCAGGTG
>VYZW01003799.1:13754-37025 GCA_013401315.1 Balaeniceps rex
CTTAGTTGCCAGCTGAGGTTAAACCACGACAGTCACTCACCCAAGCGTGCAAAATCAGTGATCCCTGCTCAGTCTTTCAAAGAAAGGCTTATGGACAACTATTTTCAGAAAAGATATAATCTATGGATCCCAAGTACTTTCCTATCGTTTTGCGCAAAGAGTTACATTTAAGACACATCCTTCTTGTTACTCTCCCAGTGACTAACACTGAGCAGGACCTTGCTAAGCATGTTGGCTTTAGACAGCTCCCTGCCTGCTGTGCTGCCTGCTGCAATTCCTATTCTGAGGTGTGCAAGGTCCCTGCCACCCTGGTGACGCCCAAGATTCAAAGGCTGCATCTGTACTAGCCATGTCACCAGTGCCAGGGCCTTCCTTTGGCCATCAAGCCAACTTAAATTCTCATAGTCTTCTAATCAGGGTTGCCATGTCCAAAGCAGCTGTTGAGGGATGGTCCCTGGCCTGTGCCAGCACCCGGGCTGACTTGTAGGGAATCATATGGGGAAGTTCTAGATGACCAGTGCCAAAAGGGTACCAGGGTCTGTTCTGACATTTCAGCAATAGGTTATTTAACTTCTCTGCCCTGACACTCTCTAATTCACTGGTGCAGGCAAAGTCCTTAGGCTTCTAAGGTCATGCAGAGATTGAAATAGTTTTTTGCACAGACATGCCTGTTGCCAGAAATTTGCGTATATGTGTTATGCTTTGCCTAACATCTAGTTAAGTGTGTGTTTACAGATTTCACCGTGAGGTTTGTACCCTTTGCTTTAAATGTCATCCTACCCAGAAGGAAATGTTACCAGAGGTTCTCAGAAGGTCTGGAGAGGGTGTCAGGGAAAGTCCTAGAAGAAGCAGGGGAGCAGAGCTTTAGATGGGTGACAAGCCATGACGTCTGGATTCCCAGTAAGGAGAATAAAGGGAACTCAGAGTAAAAAGATTCCTGAGAAGTAGAGCTAGTGCCTGTGCTTCCAAAGTACGTGGCATGAGAGTGCTAGATCACAGTTCAGGAGCTGGAGGCAGGAGATCATCCTGTGCTGAAACCTCAAGTATATTTGAGATTATTTTCTTCCTGGAGGCATTAATTTTATTTTTTCCATTAAGTGAAAAATTCTGTGGTTTATTTATTCCTCTGATTAATCTTTCCTATTGATTTATTTGCCTTGGTTGTGATTTTCAAGTTCTCTCCTTATGTCCTGCTTATGTTTGAGCGTGTTGCTAATACGATCTTCTTGCAGATCACTTATGACAGTATCAAACACTGTCTTAACACCATCTTCTGCAATACACACCAGGATAGCTGTCTGCAATCAATTCACCAACATTTATCATTACTTTGCTAATGCTGCTTTCATCAGTTTTTTTATTTACTCAAGTTGTAGCAGGTATGAGCCCAGGGGAAACTTCCAAGGGGAAATTTAAATGACAGTCAGCATAAGATCCCCAAAGCAGAGGAGAATGAACCAGTCTTGGAGAGGGGATCATCAAAACTAGGGGTTCTGTTGTATATTCAGATTCCATCTTCAGCACCTGTTTAAATCTTTGATAGCAGCACTGATCTTATCCTTATATCAACTCTGGTGTTTATCATCCTGAAGGAAATGGTAACTGTAAGTGGGAGCAGCTGCCAGTAAAGGAATTAAGACTCAAGGGAGGGGAAATCACTCAGAAAAAGAAGAGAATCTTGTTTTGACCTTCAAAAGAACAGCTTTAGTGGGAATAGGGCCTCAAAGTATACTATGGAAAAAAGAAACTTTTATAAAAAACTGTGATAATTTAAGAAGTTACAATAGAAGATACCTGTTTTTCAAAAAAGACTGTCTCCTGAAATAGCTGCAGCTGAAATACTAAAGAAAGGAAAAGCTGAAAGTGAAGATGGATTCACTCAGCAGTGTGCAAGAAATCCAGAAGGTAAATAAACAAAATACAAAAAAAGTAAGTAGTACAAGTGATATCGACTTCTTCAGCTTTAATAAGCTAATTAGCAATTATGTTAAAACTGTGATTACTGTGAATTTTATGTTATTGGAGATTTCTGTTCACAGCACTTTAAAGATTAACCTTTACAGTGCTGATATCTTAGCATGAAATCAGGAGAGGGAAATTCTCACTTATAGATGTTGAGAGTAAGGTTGATACATTGGAGTTAGTAGACTACATTTCTTGTAATGAAGCTATTGTATTCTGTACTTTTATTAGAACTTCATTATCACTTATTCAGTTTCTATTTTTATCTTTTTATAAGATTTTTTTTGGTCAAAACCCACTGACTTCATAAGATTCTTAATACTTAGAAACAAGCAGATTTTGAAACTTATATTTTAATTTCCAAAAATCGAGGCCAGCTGTACCCAGTACCAACTTTTACACATTGAAGGCTTCAGATTGCCCAGAAGTTTAGGGACAATCCTTCTCTATCACAGAAACTCTATAACTTATAAAGACAAAAAGTGTGAATGCTCTAACTTAACTTGTGAATAATTTAAAAGAAAATATGCAAAGCATAAGATGAATATGGAGTGAATTCAAAGTGCTGACATATCAAAATTTGCTTTAATTCTGAGTTGTAATGCAATTCCGATAATACTTATTTTGCATGAAACATAATCTCTCCAACTTTTCAGTTTCTCTTTTTTTTTCCCTACTGGAATCTTACCTCAGAATTTCACTTTTATATTATGTATTTGTTTTATTTATCTTGTTAAATATATATGCATATATGTTTATACATATATATTATATATAATATAATTGTATANAGACTTACTTCTTTTACATGCCATAATTGGGTACATAGATTATGCAAACGTACTTTGCTATTGATATGCCATAGCAACAGAAACTTCTATTATTTGAATTGTTACTTTATCTTTGTTTTGAATCTTATAAGCAGCTGTTGTTCAGTTCTGCTTGAAATGTGTTGTCATTTTGTCTTTGGTGCCTCCAGTTTGAAACTTGATGGGTTTCTAAAGTCACTGTCTCCTAACTGAGGTCCGTGGCATAGAACAGCAAAGAAGTATCTGTCTCTAAGTTTGATTTTTGAGTACTACTTACTACTGATCTGATGTCCATAAATCTTTAATATCACACATAGTTTATACTCACAAAGTCTGCATAGCTTACTTGAATTACTAGACTTCCTATTACCCATTATCTCTCAGGTCTGTTTTGTTTTAGCGTTTGTATATATTTCCAGCTTAAACTCTGTAGGTGTTTTCTACATCCCAGTCAACTTGTCTCATTCAGAAAATAATTATATCCAACTTAAATATAGAGCAAGATTGTTTCAGTGTTTTGTATTCGAAAAAGCTTTAGACTAGAAGTGGCTCAATAAAGTATTAATAATCAAGGATTTCATTCAGCAGATCAGATTCCATTAAATACAGCTCAAAGTTGTTTAGACATGTCAACAATTAATTCTATAGAAACAAATGTTATTCATTAATGAGTTGGAACCCATTAATATACAACTCTTTGAATACATAAGCTGTAATTATATCAGAATATAATCCTCTGATGGAACATCTACAAAGTTTGTCTCTTTCTGAAAGCTTTTCCTAATGCCTCACTGATTTCTATTTCCTGCTCAATAAATTATGGCCTAATTAGTGTAGAGCTTTGTTGTAGAGAAACAGCTTTCACTTTCCAAAATGTTAATCTTTTCATATTTCTACTTTCAGCAGTAGTCTGTTTAAAAATGATGCTGCTCTGCATCAAAGTTGCCACTTCATTTACTGTTATAAAATGCTGAGGTGTGAGGAGTGTGGAAATTGCTGTAATTATGCAAGTATATGTGTTTGCTTATTGTCTCACAGCTGCCTAAATATTATTTAAAGATAGGGCTCATCAGCAAACAAAAACTTCATTTACTGAATTTTTTTAAGTCTTTTACATTAAATTCCTTCCAGTACAGTAGAAAAGATAAAGCTTCAGCCATGATAGATCTCTCACCTGGACCCAAGCTCAAGCTTTTTGCTCTTCTGCAATCTGGATGAGGCAAGATCTTGAACCTCTTTCTGTCACCTTGTCTGCCTTAGCTTACAAATTGACTGTTTCTCTGTCTCTCACAACTCGTGTAATCTTGCTGTGATTAAGATCTAATTAACCTGGTGTTTTAAATCTGATTAAAACTTCTACCCAAATTTAAGAAACCTTTTCCGGCAAAATTTATTTTTTAATTAAAACTTCCCTGAGAAAAGGTTTGTCTTTCAGATGGATATATTTATTAAAAAAAAATGTTTTCCTGAAAGTTCCCAGTCAGCTCTATTTAGCTGCTGGAGGGGGGAATGGTTTGCTGCTATAAATCATGCACAGCACTTAAAGATAATTTGTGGAGCAATTAAAATAGCTACTAAGGTTTTATGGTGTGCAATTATGTTTCTTCTGTCAGAACATCATTAGGAGGAAACTTGTTTGCCCTTGCAAATAGAGCTTGTTAAATGTAAAGAAAAATGCAACTGGCAAGCAATAAAGGGCAGATTAAGGGACAGATAAGATGTCCAAGGAGTTCTTTATGAGCGGGGTTTTTTTGTATGCTCAGCTTTTGGTTTTTCTACCCTTCCCTGGAATAAGAATAAGAGCTCAGAAAACCTACTGAAGCCCATATAGTTGGCTGGCAGTTTTAAAGGCAACTTCATGAATAAGTAGTAAATATACTAGGTTACAGTTAAGTAAAAAAGTAGTATGTGCTGAACTTGGGTATGCAATAGAATGTTGTGACATTCCCCTGTTTTTTTCAGAGTTTTCGTCAATCTCCAAAAGGTGTCTGTATGGTTTTAAGAACTGCAGGAAAATTCAGGTTGGACAGAACCTCAAAAGGTCTAGTCTAACCTCCTGCTCAAAACAGCATCAACTAGGATGAACCAGGTTGCTCAGTGATTTATCTAGTTGGGTTTTGAAAACTTCCAAGGATGGAGACTGCATGACCTTTCTGGGCAGCATGTTCTGCTGTTTGTTTGGCCTCATGGCGAAAACGTTTCTCCTTACCCAGTCTTAATCTCTTTTGTTTCCACTTATCCTTGTTATCTGTCTTCTTCTTTCCATGCATCACTGTGAAGAGCCCGGCTCTGGCCCCTTGATAATCTCCCTGCGGGCACTGGGGGATGCTGTTATGTCCCTCCTGAAGCCACCTCTTATCCAGGCTGAACAACTCCCCCCTCACAGGGCAGGTGCTCCAGCCCTGAATGTCCTGGTGGTCTCCACTACTCACTGCAGTTTATCAATGTTTTTCTTGCACTGGGGGGCCTATTATGGGCTGCAGTGGCTTTGAAGCAGTCTAATGACTACAGGGCAGAGAAGAATAATCCCTTCCCTTGATCAGCCATCCGTGCTCTTGCAGACACAGCCCAGGGTGCTGTTGGTGCTCCTTGCTGCTAGGGCTGCTGCAGGTTCATGCTCAGCTCATCTGCCAGGCACTCCCAGCCTGTACCGCTGGCAAGGGCTGCTTCTTTCCCAGGTGGGGCACACCTTGTCTTTCCCCTTGCTGAATTTCATGAAGTCTCTGTTGGCCTATTCTTCCAGTCTGTCGAGGTCCTTCTGAACAGTGGACTGCTCGCGTGATCAACTGTCACAAGAGAATGACATTTCTTATACACTTTATTTCTTAAATGAAATTACGTTTTGGCAGATGCATCAGGGAACTGCCTGAATAAAGCATACAAACGCATGCATAACATTAAGCACGTATGCCTGAGTAATTCTTCCCCAATTCAACAGTAATACTTGTTTAAAAAGTGTAAGTATACTCAAAGTAACATATGTGCTAAATAAAAACTGAATTCATTGGCAGCTTTAGCACTTTTTCAGAAAAATGAGCTGAACTTAATACTACACTGTGGCAGAGTTGATAAACATTGGACTGGAAAGCTCACTCCTCTTATGCATTCAAAACATGAAATCATTCTTCTCCATATCCTGATACTGATAAGGCCACAAGAATAATAAGGACCAATAGCAGAGAATTGGTGGTGGGATTGTTTGTGTTTTAAAATTCTTCATGATTAGACATCTAACTGTGACTTTTGGGGGAACACTGGAAAATTAGAATTATTTAGGCTAATGGAGAGAAGACTTAAAGGAGCTATTAATAGCAGCTTTCAAGTACATAAAAGGTGTGTTTGAATACTGTATCTGATTCTGAATTTCTGGATCATACGTAACACTTTGAAGTTTACAAGGTTTCTTGCATGAATCAGCATGGCAGAACAGAGTTGTCAGATGGAGCATCCTCTAGCTGAACCACTGCTCAAAAAGGATTGATTCAAAATACAGACAGAACTAAGTCATGCTTTGCTCTCTGTCAGAAACTTGAGCTATCAGCTGAAATAAACAAGAAGAAAGTACAAATTAGTTTGACGTATTCATTCTGTTTAACCCATTGGTGTGAGAACAGATAAAAATTGAATGAGAATAAGGTCTGTTTAACAAAGAGAAAATGTCCAAACCATTTATTCATATAAGGCATCCTCATGTTTCAGGAAGAAAGTGAAGGAAAGAAGAGGAAGCCTCTCTGTTTACTTGATAGGCTGTTCAAAAGTGGTAGCATTTGTGTCTTTTTTTTCTTTTTTTTTTTTCCCCTTGCCCGCACTCCTGGAGAAAAACAGAAGTAATTCATCTCTGCAGCAGTGTACTGGATTCCCAGGTGTCCACGTTGAAGGTGTACTTAATTTCTCATTTCAGGCTTCAACTGAAAAGTCTGCGATTGTGTCTGATACTGTTTTCCTTTTGGGGTGAAATAGGCCACTTCTTGCTTTAACCTCTGCAGATGGAAATAGAAGAGGAAAAAATAGGTCAGTAGATACTTAATAACTTGAGTAATAGACTTCTACACAGCTTTACTCAGAATGCCCATTCATTCTCCTCAACTGTATCGTCATCTCTTACTAGACTGTATTACAGGTGAACGTGGAATTTACAATAATAAAGATAAGTGTCTGCCATAAATAATTCTGAATTTAAATTAAATTTAACACAGCACTAAGCCAGAGTTAGAAGAGCAGTTATAACAGTAGCTGTCAGAATAATAAAATAGTTTATTGTTGCAGAATTTTAAACTTAAAAATTCTTTGAGTTTAGGAGTTAATGTCCAGAGGGCAAATATGATGGATTAATCCATGTTCAGAATTAAAAAAAATCCAGGAGTTTTCTGTTATTAAAATTATATAAAGTGGCATTTTAAGTTCTGCAGGGTGGACCCTCCACACTCATTGAATTTCTGGATATGCATGTGCAAAACCATTCCAGACCAAATGCTTGTTTGCATTCGTGGTATTTGTAGGTTATTTCTCAAACACTCCTGTCTTTAATGCTCTGTGGAAGAACATCATGCAAAAATATATGGTGATTCTCATTTCTTTTTGTCAGAAGTAGCTCAAGATAGATGAAACATTTTCAGATGAGACAATAAGAGCAGTCATTTGGCAGGAAGGCGTTGAGAAAGAATTTGAGAGACTGTGGATTGCAGCAGGAGGAGATAAGGACAAAATTCCATCTATTTGGGACCCAAGGGTGGTTATGGTGATATCGGAGGAATTAGGCAGTGAGGAACCAGCCTTGGAATGGGAGATGCCCAGTCCAAAAGTCATCTTTCCAAGACCCTGTAACTGGCAAAACCGGGAATTTGTGAACTGGACCAAGCTGGTATCCCAGGGCCATGGAATTTCCAACTTTGAGAAGGATAAAATCAGCAAGAACTGGTTAGAATTCTATAGAGGCATTCCCCATAGAAAGCTCATCATGGCATTACAGCTGAGAGTTAATGTCTACATGACAAGAGAATTTTTAGTAAGGGGCAGACAAGAGACTCAAACTAAATTGTGCCAACACTGTCAGTTGAATGAGACTGTTCACATATTATCGGATACTGCCCAGCGGTACAGAACACTAGGATTAAGATACACAACCAACTATGTGAATTATTTGCAGATGAGGCCAAAAAGAAGGAATGGGTAGTATTCCAGGAGCCGCTGCTGAAAGATGAACAAAAAGAACTATATAAGCTGGACCTTGTATTCGTTAAAGGAGATCAGGCCCTAGTAGTAGACATTACGGTTAGGTATGAGATTAAATCAACATCTTTGGTGGATGTAGCAGCAGAGAAAGTTAAGAAATATCAACATTTAAAAGATCAAATTCAAGAATTGATGAATATCAATACTATTATATTTATGGGATTTCCTTTAGGAGCATGTGGAAAATGGTATCAAGGCAATTACAACTTATTAAAAGACTTAGGACCCTCCAGTTCCCGACAGGAAAAGGTCACTTGTTGTTTGTTGAATCGGGTGTTATTTTCTTCAGTGGATATTGTACATATATTTGCTAGTCAAGCACGGACTGTTTTAACTTGATAATGAATTAATGGATTGTAACTGTATTACTTAATGAATTGTAAATAAACTGATTCTTTCTATCTATCTAAGGCAGAAGCCGTACCCCCCTGGACATTGCCAAGAGTGACAAAATCTTAGGCGAAAGGGTGAGCTTGACACAATAGGGTTGTGATAATATGCAGGGACAATAATGGGCTCCAAGTCATAACGTGTCATCTATCCTGCCAAAAGATGTTAATTACCAGTCTTTACGTAAGTCAACGGGCCACCTTTATTAACCCAGAAAAGGAACATGTATAATTTTATATGTTTGATAAATAACACTTCTGCTCTTGTCAATATAGCTTCCCTTTCATCANGGAATTTCCAACTTTGAGAAGGATAAAATCAGCAAGAACTGGTTAGAATTCTATAGAGGCATTCCCCATAGAAAGCTCATCATGGCATTACAGCTGAGAGTTAATGTCTACATGACAAGAGAATTTTTAGTAAGGGGCAGACAAGAGACTCAAACTAAATTGTGCCAACACTGTCAGTTGAATGAGACTGTTCACATATTATCGGATACTGCCCAGCGGTACAGAACACTAGGATTAAGATACACAACCAACTATGTGAATTATTTGCAGATGAGGCCAAAAAGAAGGAATGGGTAGTATTCCAGGAGCCGCTGCTGAAAGATGAACAAAAAGAACTATATAAGCTGGACCTTGTATTCGTTAAAGGAGATCAGGCCCTAGTAGTAGACATTACGGTTAGGTATGAGATTAAATCAACATCTTTGGTGGATGTAGCAGCAGAGAAAGTTAAGAAATATCAACATTTAAAAGATCAAATTCAAGAATTGATGAATATCAATACTATTATATTTATGGGATTTCCTTTAGGAGCATGTGGAAAATGGTATCAAGGCAATTACAACTTATTAAAAGACTTAGGACCCTCCAGTTCCCGACAGGAAAAGGTCACTTGTTGTTTGTTGAATCGGGTGTTATTTTCTTCAGTGGATATTGTACATATATTTGCTAGTCAAGCACGGACTGTTTTAACTTGATAATGAATTAATGGATTGTAACTGTATTACTTAATGAATTGTAAATAAACTGATTCTTTCTATCTATCTAAGGCAGAAGCCGTACCCCCCTGGACATTGCCAAGAGTGACAAAATCTTAGGCGAAAGGGTGAGCTTGACACAATAGGGTTGTGATAATATGCAGGGACAATAATGGGCTCCAAGTCATAACGTGTCATCTATCCTGCCAAAAGATGTTAATTACCAGTCTTTACGTAAGTCAACGGGCCACCTTTATTAACCCAGAAAAGGAACATGTATAATTTTATATGTTTGATAAATAACACTTCTGCTCTTGTCAATATAGCTTCCCTTTCATCACTTACTGGTTTGCTTTGGCCATTGACTTTTTTTTTTCCTTGTGTGTGCGCCATGTTGCCATCAACCACCAATCTCCATCTATAGTGGCTGAACATAGTCGCCATGTTACGTGTATGTTTTGTCAAAGAACATCTCAGGAAAATGAGACTAAACTCAAAACTTGCTGCACAAGCGGCTCCTGGAATTGTCCTCTGACTGCGTAGCGCTAGAGACTGGAAGTCGTCTGCTCCTTGTCTGGAATGTGTCATACCTTTGGGTGCCAGCAAAGTTCCAAGTCCTGAAAGCCCCTGAGAAGTCATTCTGTTAATGACCTTGCACCAGGAGATCCTAGTCCCTTCAGCTTCTCTGGGTAGCCCAGTAGCAAGGGCTTTTTCTACATGCTCCCATCAATGAATCCCACAGCCTGAGGCTGCATTATGTACGTTTTGCTTTTGCTGTCTCACAGCCTTCCCCTTTCTGGGGATTTTTTTCAAGAGATAAGGGAGTCCATTTTTCAAGCCCTTGGCAATGTCAACATTCCATCTGGTTTTTAAGTGTGTTTCTACTTTTGATAGTATCACTAGGAAGGGAGAAAAGATTTGAGTGCTATTGTTTGTGCTCTGCCTGCAAAGACACAGTATGTATAGGTTCCCTGCAGTTTCTGAAATTTATTTAATTCAGAGAACTAGTCTACCTGTGTTCTACCAAGAATTTCATATCATGGATATGAAATTTCTAGTGGACAAGAATTTCATGTCCACTAAAGTGGACTCATTCTTCAACACTTTCCTGGTCAAAAGGGTATTGCTTTTCACCACAGGAAACAGCCCCCAACGTTGTTTCTGTTGGCAACCGGGAAAGCTAAATGTATGATTATCTCCTGCTAGAGACTCTTAAACTGGATAAATGAGTTGTGTCAAGGTCCAATATGAGACTACCAGGATGGAGACTGTCCTCAGCACTCCCTGGAATTCAATAAAAGCTCTGTCTCCATCAAGAGATAGCTACAGGTGGTAATGATACAGGAGGTGTCAGTAGTGTTTCCATTACTGACGCATCTCGAGCTGCTGCCTCAACGCAAGTGCAATTTATCAGGCATTATAATATCTCAGTGCCTTGGGTGACCAATAAACACTGGCTAGTTTGTGCCTGTACTTTCTGGGGTTCTTTTGGTTAGACTCTGAGCCCTATATGTCAGGGACAAGTTTTGAGTCATCCACAGTGTGTGTGTGCCTACAGGCCATGACTCAAAGGTATAACAAAAAGGCTATTCAGCACATTCATGCTTACGTGCATGTCTGTGCTCTTCCTAACAGATACTATAAAATTAAAAACAAATTGCTTTTGAGTGAGTATTAGTGCACTTATGGTGGGGCCACAGGCACATGCATCTCTATGGACTGTTCCACTAGTAACATATTTCTTGAGTCTGATTTAAGGGAGCAAGAATTTTGATAGACTGATAGAATGCAGTCTGAATGAGGTTTTATTTTGCAATGCCAATCCCTGAACAATAATAACAGTACATTTCTCAGGAAATTTACTACCCACATCTATGAAACTGTCTGACGCTATTTTAGACAGTATATCCCTGGGTTCTGTTCCAGCATTTTTTCCAGTCTATTTTTGGCCTAGCCTCTTTCCTAGTAGCATGTAGACTGGTAGAAAGTTGGCCAATCTTCATCTCAGCCTCTGAATCCTCTCTTGTCTTGGTCCTTAGGCTGGTGCCTTCTTTTCTTATTTTCTTGGCCTTGGCTTGTGCTTGACCATGCAGATCCTGTGTTTTCTGCCTCTTCTGGCTCCACTCCTGGCTTGGCCTCAAAGTCTTCCTCGCATTAGTGCTTAACACTAGTCCCGTCAAGAACAACACTGTTCAAGCAGGGTCTCAGACCTTAAACATCTAGTTGTCCTGAACACTTTCCCCACCCCTTTTTAATTTTTTTTTTTAAATTTAGACTATTATCTAAATAAGTTTAGTTAAGATGAAAGAAATGTTGCTGGATTTGTTAATTTTTCAATAGTTACCTCTATTTTTAATTCACCTGTTAATGTCCATGAGAGAAGCATGAGGAAAAACTCATTTTAGCCACAGTTAGTTTTTAAGATTTGCATGAAAGCAAACTACTTTAATTTCATTATTTCTCTGCAATTAGCAAAATTTATCTCACTGCCCTTTTGGGTGAACTCCCTCAGTCAAAGAGCTACATTAAGAATGGACATTCAGATTTTTCAGCTGTTAAGTCAAGGCTGTAGTGGCAGACAGGGCATTAGTTAGGTAAGAAGGAGATGGATGGACAGGTTTTTGGCTTTTGTGTTTTCTGAAGTAATGGATGTAATACATCTTCCAGCAGTATCTCTATGCATGAGGGTTTGTTGGGGTTTTTTTTTAAAAGAAATTTTTTTTCTTATGTTAGTCTCCTGATTTATTCTCTGCATTAATTCAGTGACTTGATAATTTCAAAATTCAGGAGCAAATTATTGTTGAGTCAGTGGTTGATTCACTCAGTCTTTGATTTGATATATTCATTGTTTATTTTTAATTAGCTGAACAGTTTAGAGTAATTTTATCCCCAGTCATTGTTATTGTTATTCATTTCTTTTAATCATAATCCCTACACAGAAGAGAATTGATCATTCAAATTACATCATTAACTCCAAGATTGTCAATAACTTAGCAAATAACTTCAGTTATTTAAGCCATTCTTCTGAATTACTACTTTTGTCCCCCCAAAATGAACTATAAAGTCAGTAATGAAAAGCAAATAAGAGAGAGTCATGCATTTTGAGGGGAAGATACACCATGCTTGAATACAGAGAGAGCATGGCTCAGTGTCAGTCAGGTCTTCCAGTGCCCTCTGAGTGGCGTGGGATAATGTGTAGGGTCTCTTGAGGAAGCTGTGGAAGTAAGATACTCAACATTTGGACTGTCCTCCAAATTTAGCATGAAAGCCGTCACCTATGAATATCCTGGGCTCAACCTATCTAAACATAATCCTGAGTCTCTGAGCAACCCCATGACTTGGTTTGGGCAGCAAGGAGCTCTCTGTGTGCCAGAAACAGGGCTCTCTGAGAGGTTAATTCAAGATCAATTCACTCAGCAGAGCTAGCGACCATCGGAAAATGTTACTACCCTTTGATCCAAGTGTAAAATGTGCCTTTTTTTTTTTTGATACCTTCAGGTAGGCCTAGAATACCATAGACATTGAGCTCTTGCAGGAAAGCTTTTTTCCCTCCTGTCACCCTAACAGGCTTTATTTTTACTTAAGTAGCTGCAGCTCACCTTTCTTGAACACACATGGTCTGATACGTACACAGGAGTCCAAATGTGTTTTTACCAGGTTCTTGGAAATTTATACTGCTATATTCTTTTAGCAATACTTTCCCTGATACATGTTTGCTTTTTCACAACAGCGTCCTGTTGGTGGTTCATTTATCCTATGATGGATTCAAACTCCTTTAACATACCCCTGTTCTGTGATTTTCAGCTGGTTAGCTGCATTTTTAACACATTATTCCCAAGTGTATAGCTGCCTCTGTTCTACTCATTTTGGTACATTCTTCTGTTTTGACAATGCTTCCCAACTTTGTGTTTGTTGTCCACTGATTTCATTATCATCTTCCATTATCTATGGAAAATACTTATATTCTTAAATAAGATTGGTCCAGAAAGCAAGCTTCAGTGGAAATCCTCCTCTGTCCTTTTAGTCCAACCTGCTATAATTTTCTTCTACCCAACTGTTGATGGCTTATTTGGATTGCACATAACTATGCTTCTTTTACTATATGTGATTCAAAAAAGACACTATTTTGCAACAGTGCTAATTTGGAAAGGGCAACTGTCAATAGATGTGGTTTTACTTTAAAGAAACATCATGGGAGCCCAAATTGATTAATACATTAACTACATTTTTCTTATTATTATGCAAGCACCATTTGCTTGTTTATGCTTTTTAAGAAACCCTGAATTGTATATATTTTTTCCTCTGAGAAAACAAATAAATCTGGAGACCTGGCCTGACACAATATCAAGCATTGAAACAATTCTGTGATGTTCTCCAGGCATATTAGTCCTGACTTTATATGACAAGTTTATTGGAAACATTCAGGTAAAATGTTCTGATTTATTGCCTTTCCATGGTAGATTTACTGAATGCATAAAAATGCAGTGAAATTAAATAGAGTTTTCATGAAATTGTGCATGCAATAGTGTTTTGGTATGAGTGAGAGATCACGATTTTAATTTTATTTTAATATGTGCTTTGATCCTTTACTCTTGTATCAACTGTATAGTCTTTTTCAGCCCTGGTATTTTCTTGTTAATATTTCAATCATGCTCAAATGTATTTATGAAAAACTATGGGAATTTAAAGTACTGGGACTTTTTGTAGGTGTTACATCTGGTGGGTTGTAAATGTTTTATAGGAGGGCAAGCAATTAAAAATGTATTAACAACAAGTTTCATGTTCTGTGTGAAATAAGAAATGAGAAGTACATCTTGTCTCCGCTTAACATCATCTGGTGATGACGTATTTTAAGCAGAGCTCTGATCACTAATGTTAAGAAGGGGCAACCCTGCCTTTCACACTACCAGTCAGTAGGATGTGTGTACAAAGGAAACACAACACTGCAACTCCCCAAGGGTGAGTTAAAAAAATATTTAAAAATATTAAAATAAATATTAACAGTAAAGACCACAAATGCCCATCTGATTGAAGACAAAGATCTCCAGTAGGCTGAGACCAAAAATCACACCCTGGGAAAGGAAGGAGTGTTCTGGTACAGGGTATTCTGTAAGAATAAGTATGGGTATTTACCTGGAGGGAATAATTAAGTGTTCCCTGGAGACATTGTAAAGCATTAAGTTTCTCTAATAGTGTGATAGTTAAGGGATTTGGAATAATTTTTACATAAACACATAATATTGCTTCAAAAGGTTGCAGTAGATTATATGGTTTAAACTGTATTTAAATTGCATAAGTTTGCTCCTGCTAGACTGGGTTCGAAATAACTTTATGTGGTTAAACTCACAAAACAAAGATAATTTAAATTTTTCCCTTCAGGTCCCAAAACTAACAACTGAATGTAAAAATAGGATCTAAATGTGAGTTTTAAAGATTATTGATGTAGCAGTGGTAATCAACCCATGTGTTCATTTCTAAATTCTAAGTCTCTCCTCTTGTCATTGGTGGGGAACAGATCCTGCACTAGCTAAGCAGTGGGCTTTTTTTTCTTGATAATATTGAAATAGGCTCAGAAAATTCAGTCTGAAGTAAGAAAAATTTCTTTCTCTCAAAAACTTTTCTTCCTAATCTTAGAAAAATACACCTGTCAACAATATCTTACTTCTTAATTTTTATGCCGTAAACCTAGGGAAAATAGTAATCTTCAAAAGGTTTGGGTAATTTTTGGTTCCAGACATTTCCAGCATGTGCCACCTGGGATGTGTTGTGATTATTGGAGCAAAACTCATTCGCATTGAAAGACTGACATATTTTATTTGGCAGACTTTGATAGGAGCAAGTTTAATGGCAGAAATCACAAAAGCTTAACCAATTTGCCTTCTTTCTACAGTAAAAAGGTTTTGTAGTAGAACAAATAGGCTTTTCTAATTGTTCTATACAATGTTACACATGAAGTGCTTTAGAACAATTGCCAGACTGGTATTAGCATTTTGCAGGGAAACCATTTTGTTGGTGAATGAATTGAAATAAAAGACAAAAAGCACAAACCCCTTAAATTACAATTCATGTAAATGTGAACGTTAGGAAACATTGCAAAACAAAAATATTGATAAAGCTTTTATTCATGTCCCCTGCAAGAGCCACATGGATTTCGTGACTGATGGCATAAACTGCAGTAACCCAGGAGTTCAGAAATGGACAGACTCGTATCTGATGAGTAGCTTAATAAGTTTTATTACTTCAGAGATGAATTCACAACCAATGACAATACCATCTGCACTCTTATAGTAAGTGTGTACCTAGTACGCTTGTCACCTGGAAAACTGTCTTGCTGTTGAGTAAATAGGTTGAATACCATGGGAAGAGGGGGATGTATTAAAAACAAACCAACAAAAAAACCCAAACCTTTCCATACAATGCAAAATCTCAGCGTTATTCCTATATATCTCTGCCTTTGTTATATTCCAACAGTGTGCTATAATTAAAAAAAAATCCATGTACTTCATTATTTCCATTAAGTTAACAATGAGATTTTCAATAGGGAAACACATTTATTCATTTAATGTCATTTACCCTTTCTGCCTCATCACAGGAAACTATCATTTTGCCTTTTTGATGTAAGATGTCTAATATAAAATGGCAAAGATAAAATATGATCAGCCTTACAAAGGAAAGCAAATAAGCATTATGTCTTTCTTTCGAAACATTTAGTAGGATTCTTTAAGAATTCATAATTATTGAAACCCTACTTCAACAACCTTAGTTTTCTAGTGGCTGCATGCATCAGGTAGGTACCTGTATTCTCAAATTTTAAATACTACTGTTTAGCTAAGTCTGTGTTTTGTCTGTGACTTAGTGCCATTGAGTCAGCACATATTTCCTTTTCTGTTTCTCTTTTATCATTAATGCCTCTGTGGAAGTTGTGGTTTAAAAATTAAGGAGAAGGGACGATTTTGGAGGTAGTGGAGATGGCAGTGCTGCAGCAAATTTGTAGGAAAAGAAAAATGGAGGTGGCTGTGGCCTATATTGAACCTGAGGAGGCAGCAGCTTTCACATCTGACTGCAAACTCCTCTTCCACATCTTGTCAAGCACCAGAAGCTGCAGCAAATCACCACAGCTAGTTACCATCTTCTGAGTCAAGAAAAAGATATCAAGAACCAGCTCTTTATTGACGGTAGAGGAAAAAGAGGTCACAGGCTGTTGTGAACTAATTTGACGGACCATGCACGCACCCTTCTGCTCCTGCTATGAGCTGAGTTGCCTCTGGCAGAGGAGGGCAGTGGGCAGCTCAGCCTGCCAGCTTTGTCTTGAACCCCTGCTGCTGAGTCAGCAAGACCTCGTCTGCCAGTGCTCCTTGAATTAGGCTGTCTTGCCCTACGTACGTGGCATCTGCTGTTACTGGCAAGAAAGGTGATGTTTTTCTAATCTATGATTATACAGTCTTTGCAATGGCTCGGAACAGACTGTTCTGGAAAGCATCTCCAAAGCCCACTAGTTAGGCACAGGAGGTAGTTCAACTGTACGTGGCTTAAATGTTTCTCTGAGCTGGGGCATTTTGTCCCTGTGTGAGACATTAGTGAATCGACACCAGAGAGAGAAACGCAATAAGATAATAGTTTTACAAAAGCAGAGCTATTGGTCAGTAATTATCTCTCACAACTCCTATTTTATTGTTAAAACAAAATCAAAGAAGAAACAAAAAAAAAAAGAACTTTCCTTTCCCAGAGGATAAACAATTGTATTTTTAAAAATGCTGCTAAAATCTACTTGTTCTTTTAAAACACAGATCTTAAAACTGGAATACTTTCCCCAACAGGATTATTTTACAACTCAGTTTCCTTCGATAATATTTTCTCTGCTTTTTATTCTAATTGTGTCTGCACAGAAGTCAATAAATATATAAATGATGCTTATTTTGTATTCTAAATCATAAAAAGACATAGTTTAATAACAAAAATATTGTCCTATGTGGTAATAAAGACTTTAAGATTCAGTAATGAAGCATGCATGCAAGTTACACTGAAATGTACACACACAAGAGCTCACCTAATTATGTTTAAGAGTTCACTGTCAGATTTTTAAGGTGCAAAATCACTGTGCTGTAAAAGACCCACTTCATGTTTATTGCATATCCCAAACTCTCACTAAAACTCTCAATAAAGGGGGAAATGGGTTAAGAAATAACCATTGGACCTGAAGGACTTTTGCATTCTCTCTCTGGTGAGTTTTAAAATAATACTGGGTACACCATGTAGTGTATCACGGAAGTCTAATAAAGTAAATAGAGCTTGCATTTCTGTAAAATTGAAGGGTTGTTGCAGAGAAATACATTTTCCTGGTCTGAAAACACTGTAGCTTTTTTTATTTTCTGCAGAAGTATATAGAATTCATACAGGTTTGCTATGTGAATGTCACCTGTTCCAGCATGATGATCTATTAACATCGTTCTGGTACCCATTGCAGGAGGATTTACTATCCCATGCTATGATTTTCACTCCGGCTAATGAGGAAGAGAAAATAAGACAAAATTATCTGAGCCATAAGAAAAAAGCATGTGTTTTGTTATGGACATATTTTACATCATGTCCTTGTGTTGTATGTGTACAGCAACATACATTAGGGTTCTGTATAGAAGTCATATGCCAGCAGAAAAGTTCTGGCAGTATATGAATAAAGCAAGGAGCAGAATAGTAGGATGGAATTTAACAACTTCTGAGTTAGCGGTGGAAACTTTCAGGAATGAGCTAGTGAGAGGGGACTTGAATGATGAGAGACAAAAGGAAAGTAAAACGTGTTTCACTGTCAAAGGCTAAATTGTAAAGCAGGTTTCTAATATAAACTAGAGGTTCAGATAGGGAGCAAGTCTTCAGGATATACAGTATGGTGCAAATAGAGGAGACGGAAGGGAGGGCAAGATCAGAGGTGTAGAATAAGCATGGAGGAGAGTGTAGAAGAGAGGTCAGAGAGTCCACTGGCAGTCCTTAAGAGAAGGAGGAAAAGTTTTAATTTGATTTAAAAATACCACAAAGGCTAAGGAAACCGATTGATAAGGTGCAGCTTCTGGATTATAGAATACACGCCACTTGACATGCAGTGTACTTACTGGGAAGGCTTTAAGAGAGGATGAGCAACAGTCAAGATGAGAAGGACTTCAAGTCTGAAAGCGTTCAAGGACACGGTTAAAGCAGACAATGGGAATGCAGGAATGAATTGTAGTAAGGTTTCAAGGGTGGGGATAGGTTTCCTCATGCTAAAAATGATATGAAGGAAACTCATTTGTGAGCTATGAAAGCCTCTCAAGGTTTTTCTAATAATTGGGTTCTAAGAACAAAGTCAGAGGCTGAGATTCAGAGCCTAATCAAGGTGCTCAGCAGAAAATAATAATAATATCCTATGACTGACTAGCCGTCTAGTTTATCCGGCTGAGATGCATAGACAAGAGCAAAACTTAGTGGGGAAGAAAGTATAACAGAGTACATCAGTCTATAAAAGATAAAATTAAAACACTATTGTTTCTGTAAGTTCTCACCGCTCAAAATAGACCTAGATTTAGATAGCTAGATCCCATATGCAGTGCAAGGGGAACGTAGTTTTAAAATTGAGGCAGGTGGGGTGTGGACTCACCAGGACTTGGAGGAGAGCCCAAGTGCATAAAACAAACAGGGAAATGTTGCAGATAAAAATCTGAAAGCCAGCCTTCCTGACTCATTCAGCACTTTGGGATCCATGCCTTGAACACTGACTTGAACCTATATTCCCATTTCTTTAAAAAACTGAGAAAGGACCCCTCAGGTGTATGACAGCTGTTCTATACCAGCACTTGCAAGACACTAGGCAACCTTTTGCCATACTAGATAACTTCTGTCTTGACTGTATGTGGAGTTTGAGGGTTCCTTTTTCTTTTCTTTGAGGTTTTCATGCAGAATAATTGGGACAGAACAGGAATCCAGATTTTTCCCCCAGGATGTTTAATTTGTCCAACCCCTTTTACCACCACTCTCCAGTGTACTAGTCGCTAAGAGTTTTTGCAGCCTCAGCAGCACTAGTAATTTGCATTACCTTTTGCCTTGTATGTTAAAGAGAGTGTTTTCTCCATGTGTCTGGAATAGGTGCTAAATGCAAAGGCACACAGCTATCGCAGCTGTTTCTTCATTCACCAACATCTGAGATGAGATAACAAAAGGATCTAGGAATTACACAGCTATTTAGGAAAAATTTGGAGATGACTGGAATAAAATAGAACAGCTGCTCTCTGTGGAAGCCGATAGCATTATACCAGAAGTAGAATCAGCTCTCTTTAAGCCAGATGTCTCTAAATTAGGAACAGACCCAATAAAGGACTTAAATATTGATGTGCTATATTGAGATACTGTAATGCTGTAATTTGGATTTTGTTTCTGACAAAGGAATCCAAAGCACAGTTAGGTACACAGTCATAATAATCATAGTGTGAGGACCGTCTGGCATGTCAGAATGAGATCCAAATAGCTAAAGCACTGAGCAAGGGGTTGTTTAAAACTTGTTACCCAGAAGGGCTGGGAAGAGGGCCGTATGTTGAAGTCCTGCCTTGATATTCCAGAGCAGGCTCCTTACAAATACCTATGCGGACACCCTTCTGTCTGGTCTGGTTATCTTGTGTGTTGCCATCTCCTCAGGGCATGTGTCCATGATTATTTGTTAACAACAGGGCAAGGCTCACCCTTTTCTTTGAAAGGATAGCTATTTGGTGGTGTTGCCTACTTCTTATGAACATTCAAAAAACTGAATATTCAAAGAAGTCTTGAGTTCAATATTCTTCTTAACCCCTGTATTCTGGCTGTAGTCCTTCAAGATTATCTTAACCACCAATTTAGAGGTTACAGTAGACAGGGCAGAGGGGCACATTTTAGACTTTTTAAAACCGAAAGGAGTAGGAAATTCGTTGCCTGACACCACAATGGTCATCGTGGCAGCCAAGGCAGTCACCTTTTTCTGAAGGCAGCACCATTCTGCAGGGTCCGTCAGGTACAATCACAGCTCAGCAGCTCTGCCAACTGGAACCGTCTTTGCTGGGAGTGTATCATATTAAAAGATGAAGTCAAAATGGTGAACAGGTTGATGGTAACAAGGTAATTTATGAGATGTTAATTGGCATATGGTGTACATCAAAAAATATATTACAGAATAGGAGGAATACCAGCTGCGTGTATTAATACTGATGATACCAAACAAGTGGCATCTGACCATGTAACAGCCACAGCTGGGTAACTCTGAAGGAGCACCTGCATTGTGCTGCTACAAGGAGTCCAGGCAAATAAAATACAATCCATGTTTCCTGTACTGAGTATAATCAGTTGTCATTGGTTATTCACATTAGTAGAGATGGGTTGATAGAAGAAAATTATTATATTCTTTGTACAATACCATTTCTCTAAAAAATAAGATCAGCTAACAGGCAAGTCAATATTTACATGGCAGGAACGGACAGTAGCAAAAAGACTAATTTACTTGATGAATTCAGAATGATCATGTTGTGAATACTGGTATAAGTGTTACATAGTGCTAATTAAAAATGCAAGTGTTTCATTTTTTTGGCAGATAAATCTTTGCTTTTGAAATTAATTAGGCACCTCCTTGATTAAAGCGATCAAACACCAGCTATACCCTGTCTCTGACAGTTCAACCTGTAACATACGAATCAACATTTTCAGACAATGCATTATAATCAAGCTAGAATAATATCAGCCATTAAATATATTTTAAAAGAAGAATGAAAGAATATTTAATAAAAAGGAGACAGGGTTAGAAGTGGGAACTTCTGGGCAGCAGAGTTATAGATTACTTTTTTTATGTTAAATCTCATTTTCCCTGTACCATAGCATGTGTATTATCAAGAGGAAGAAGAGAATAAAATAAGATAGGAGCAAGGAATGTGTCTTTGTTTAATACTGAATGTCAGCCTTTGTCACAGATATACAAAAGTATTAGAAGTGCTTTCTCATTGTTAGGGCTTTCAACTGGAGTGAGCCAGTAAAAAAGGATGTGGCTTATTTAAAATAGTACATTAAAAAGTTGATTGTGTACATTTTATATGCACACATGCACTGTTTGTTTATATTGTTGTGGATATTTGTACACTATATTCTAGGGCTTGTTATCCGGGGGCCAGATGGTACTGTGACTTGCACCAGGTGAGGAGCCAATTCAGTATCCTTTTAAATGAAGCAATCAATGTAATACTGAAATGCATCATTTGGCAGCGTTTGTCATCCAAATTCATCAAAGGAACTATGGTGCAAAGTGCAGACAGTTCTGACTGTGTTTGTAAGGAAGAAGGTGCGCGTATATTGTATAGCAGCAGGTAGACTCCAGTTCCTGCTAGTGCTGGTGTTATCAGGACTGCTGAAGCTTTCTTGCATACGGAGTTTATACAGGCTCCAAAGGATTCTGTGGACCAAAAATCACCTAACAAGACTTGAAAAACAGGAGGCTTGCACAAATATTTAGTGTCCTGACATGAAGAGGAATAAAGTGATGATTAGGGAGATGTAAGGATAATTGGCCTTACACATGGCAGAGAGCATCCCAGAGGGTCTGGGTCAAATCAGCTAGTATTTAGGTGAAGGACTGTCCCTGAGACTTGTTTCCATCTCCCTCCTCCATAATCTTTTTTTGTCAGCTTGGTTGCCTGTTTATTTTTTTATTGATTGTCTCATTCTGATCCCGATTTTCTTATCTAAGAACTTAGAGGTAACATGTTTTATTCTGATCTTGATCAAAAGGGACAATCGGACTTTCACTTAGTTCCCTAATCACAAGTCAACAAGGACTTATTTTAAAGCATGTTACTGTTAATGTGACACATGCAAGAGGGAATAAATGGCAATATAGAGGGGTTTTCATGTTGCAAGTTGTGCTCAACTATTGCAAGACATCATTGAAAGTATTATACAGAGGATGCATCTTTTCTAGCTGTATCTAAACATGGAGATTGTTTTTGTTTGTCACCAGACAGTGATTAGTGTACCAGCTTTAACTTTGTTCATCAAGAAGCTCTAAATAAAATTTTAAAAATCATGACCTAAGACTTGTGATTCTGAACCATCATGGCTTGTGGAAGATTCACAAGACATCTTGTGTCCCAGCTGAAAGCCATAGCCAGTGTATTATTTTGAAAAAAAACTATTTTCTTTCCTCCAGTAAGAATGCAAAAATCTGAAAAATAAACTGTAAAGAAATCAGGACTGGATTTTTTGGTATCACTTATCTACTGTCCAAGATCAAAGCTCTGATGCCTGAACAAGGAGAAGCTGCCTAAAGGTTAATTCATAATTCATCTAATTGAAAGTTGCATTATAGACATGCTCAGGATGTGGACCAGAAATAGTACTGTTGTATAGGTTTTTTGACCTGAAGACCTGAGAAGAGGATGAGAAGTTCTGGCAGGGATCCAGGGAAATGCACTAAGGTAGTCTGAGTCCTTTTTGGAGGGATGCATCCACAAAGTATAGGTGAATTAAAACACAACTGAAAAGAAACATAGTATGACAAGCTATTTACAAAAAAGAACTGCAGGACTGCACTCTACTTTAGATTATGAACGTTAGTTCTTTGTAGTAGCCTCCTAGAAACCCTGTGGGATTTGTTTGCTCTTCTTTTTTTTTCCTCTTGCTTTCTGACATATTTAAGGAATTTACAACTTCTCAATCATTCCACTCTTCCTGGAAGGAAAAGAAAATCATTTTATTCAAGTGTCTCCCTGTGGTGTTAGTCCAATTCCATTTTTTTTTTAATAGACCATGTTTATTGGTTTCATTTTCTTGTAATATTCTGGCCTATGTTGCTTTAATGTAGTCTTATTAATTATAGTCATCTACTACATCCTTTGTAAGGGCTAGAAGAATTTCTCATCC
>VYZW01003800.1:0-15132 GCA_013401315.1 Balaeniceps rex
AGAGGAAGGCCACAAAAATGATCCGAGGGATGGAACACCCTTCCTATGCAGAAAGGCTGAGAGAGTTGGGGTTGTTCAGCCTGGAGAAGAGAAGGCTGTGGGGAGACCTTATTGTGGCCTTTCAGTACTTAAAGGGGGCCTATAGGAAAGATGGGGACAGGCTTTTCAGCAAGGCCTATGGTGACAGGACAAGGAGTAATGCTTTTAAACTAAAGGAGGGGAGATTTAGGCTAGATATAAGGGAGAAATTTTTTACAATGAGGGTGGTGAAGCACTGGAACAGGTTGCCCAGAGAGGTAGTGGAGGCCCCATCCCTGGAAACATTCAAGGTCAGGTTGGATGGGGCTCTGAGCAACCTGATCTAGTTGAAGATGTCCCTGCTCACTGCAGGGGGTTTGGACTAGATGACCTCTAAAGGTCCCTTCCAACCCAAGCTATTCTATGATTCTATGATTCTAAGTTGAGCAAGGGTATTCAAAGTTACTTTAGCTGTGTGTGAATATAAATACAGAATTTGCAACTCATACCTCTACAGAGTTCCTGTTGTGGGACACTTCTCATCACTAACAGACTTGCACACATTTAGCCATATTCAGCTATGGCGCAATATTACCGTTTGAGAACAATAGCATCCGTATTTCTAATTTATCAAGCTGCATGTGCCATGCTGGTGGGAGGGGAAGCTCCTGAAGCATTGCTCTCCTCCACTGCCAGATGGGATTCCTGGTTTTGTATACGATAGTTGAGCCCAATGTATACTGCAGATCCAGGGCTCCTCTGAAGCACTGTAATTGCTGTGCTGTGTAACACCGTACACTGCCCCAACAGAGTGAAAGAGCGGCAACAGAGGGGTTGCTGACACAGAGTAATGGGTGCAGACTTTACCAGGATGCCATTTTTCCAGATGAGCAGGTAGGCAACGATCACAAATCACAGAGCAGGACTCAGAAAAATTCATAGTTTGGAGCAGTCTGCAGACATATGTATTATCTCATTGAGAAGAAACCTGGCAAACCATAATTTGAATCTCTCTCCTGTTAGTGGCATCATCTGGGGCTAAATATAGCCAATGTTATTACGAGGTAATTCATGCTTGCTTTGTTCTCATTTACTGGTGTATTTTGTTCTCAATACTGCTGTGTTTGGCACTGCAATTATCTTGGTATCTTCTTCTTTTAAATGAATATTAAAAGATAATAAACTGTTAATGGATAAGTCATTTTAATAATGCAGACAATAGACAGTAAAAAACATTACTTATTTTGCTTACATTACTATTTAGAATCATAGAGTAGTTTGGGTTGGAAGGGACCTTTAAAGGCCATCTAGTCCCAGTTGAAATCTGTGATTTCTTACTGACATCATGACAACTTGAAAACTGTTGCAAGTGATTACATAATGATCTTTGGGTGCAAGCTGGAGAAGCATTTGCACTGTCTTACCACGTCTCTGCAGCACTCTGAACCACAGTGAATCTATGATCATTTTTGTAAGTGCAAGGAACTGGAATTATTCTTCAGATGGTTGCCAGAAGACTTTTACCCTTCTTTACATCTCTAAATATAAAATTATTCCTTTCAGTAGAGTTCCTCTGCAATTCTGTTGTTGTAAGAAAGAGCAAAGTACTGCCTTCGGTATGTAAGATTTACTGTACAAATCAGAAACAAAAAAGGATTTTTACATATTGTACTAGTATCAGCAGCTTCGAGAAGTGATTGTTCTGTGGCTCTAAGAGACAAACGTTCTGCCTGCTTGTACAATCTACAGTTTCACTGAGTAACGTTATCCGAGTTGTAAAAAATTATGTAAAAAGTTCCTTATGGCATGTTTGGTCTTACAGCTCATTAAATATCTGCCTGCACTTTCTTCTGACTCCAGCTTCTTGCACTTACAGAAATAGTCATGAGAATTGCATAACGGAGAGGCGTTGTGAATCCTAATGCAGAGCGCGGGTCAAGCTCATGCCATAAGAGAAAGAACAGCCCTAGTGGTGGGTGTACGCATTTTTTCTCTCTGGGACTAATTCATTAATTCAAAACCAAAGAAAACACACTTCTGGTTTTGGGTATATTTACTAAGTATCACACATAGGGTGTGTAGTTCTCTCTCTAAACTTAATGAAGGCATAATTCCTCCATGTCTTTGCTGTGCTTTAGGAAAAGAATATCACCTGAGGGGTCCACAATTTGATAAATCAGTGCAGTAAAGGCAACTTCTGCCTTGCTCAAAAGTTTTATTATAAAACAAACTGATAAATGCGACAAAGGGTACAATGCTTGTGTTTTGATTTGTGATTTTTTGTGTGTGTGTGTAAGCATAGAACTTATCATTTGCATTTGCAGTGCAAAAAAGAAAGGGATAATTTAAAATACATTAATGACATTTAGATGCCTACTTCCTATTGAAGATATGTGTGGATTCTAATTATTCATTTGCATCTTGCATTTATGTCCTTGCAATTCTCTCCCAAGAGCTGAAGATAAGTAGCACATATATGTTTCATAAATAATGAAGTTATCCACCAAAATTTCAAGCTTTAGGTAGAGTGATACATGAAAACAGCCTACCATTTTTAGTGAATTTACTTCATGGTGTTCACCTTTTTTTGCAATCAAATTTTACTGACAAGAATTTCTATATAAAGTACATGTAATTGTATAGGCATGGATTATTTCTTAGTAACAAGGTTTAAAATTTGCACACAAATCCTGCTTATGCCGGAATTTCTTACCTGTTTAAGAAACAAAACCCAAACCAGAACAAAATACTAATATCTTGACCAACCAACTAAATTAAACTATAGTAGGATACTGTTAATTAACTCTCAGTTAAAAACAATTGTAGAATTTAAATTGTTGTTAATGTTAAAAATTCTAAGGATTTCCTCTTTTGTCTGCAGGTGAATAAAGTAAGTTTTCCAGATAAATTTACTGACTATTGATTTATTAGATTAATACTGCAGAATGACATTTAGTATGCTTTGGATAATTTCATATAAATTAAACTATTTTATATATATACACACACCCTTTCAGTTTATAACACTCTAACCAGTAATTTTTTAATTAGAAAGAGAGTAACTCTGAGGAAGGGGTCAAATCAAAGTTTGGATATCTGTCAGCTCATTGGCTTCTTGCTGACCTGGCAATATCTTGTTTCTCAGACCAGTTCCTTCTGTAATGGCCTCTTCAGCCAATAACGTGGATCTGCCATATAAAAGCTGTGGTTTGGGTTTTTTTGTACTTTGTCAAGCACCGGTGACTGAATGAACTTGACTTATTTTTATCAGCACACAAGCACAGCAAGTAGCCTTCAGATATTTGCTGATAACACACAGCCAACGTCTATAGTAGCAATTTGTAACATAACTAGCTTTGGTAATTGTCTGAAAATCCATGCCTGTCTCCAGTGATATCCTTATTGTCAGTCTTGTATTCTCTCCTCTTCCTTGAAGTGTCTTTCTGAGTTGTTATCTGCAGTTAGTATAACTGGCGCCTTAACAGACTAGTATTAATTTTCTGTTCAAAATATAAGAAACTATTCTATGTAAAATGGAGTTTTTACTTAGACCCTGTCTTTGTTGTATGTTCTTGGCCTATAGTTTTTGGTAATTGTCTCTGTCGATTACCTTTACTTCAAAAAAATCTATGCAGCATATCAGATTTTTTTTCCTTCTTTATGTAATGCAGACCCTTAGAATTAATTTCAAAAGCTGGTAGCAGTACCTGATACTCAGATATTAATTAATATACAGATTTCTTCATTCTGTACTTACATTAACTTCAGAGTTTATCACTTAATTGGTACTCATGCCATTATCTGCATTATTTATTTTTCTAGCTAGAGACTTTAAGGGAAGAGACTTAAGATCTGTTTTCCAAAAGTTACAAGATTTTACAAGAGTAAATTCTTGTAATAACAATATGCTTATGAAACAAAAATGATTTATGCTGCAGTAAACAGTGTAATGCGTATAATACACCAGGCTTGGTCTGGTAGTGTTTGCATTCTAAGATAACATAATTTTAATTCTATACTAGTTGTTGCTTTAACATCACAGTGTTTTTAATCATATTTTTCATAGTTTCCATTTATTCTTTTTAGTACAGTGCCTTTGCCTTCTGATTATTCCTTATAATACTTGTAACTAAGGCTATTTAAAAAAACAACCAAAAAAAAAAATCAAAAAAACAAAACCCAAAAAACCCCAAACCTCCAAAAACTGTATTTGCCAGGTAACAATGTTGGCTAAGCAGTATAGATAATCTTGCTGAAAAAAACATATCTTAGCCTGAAGCCAAGAAAAGGCAAAAATTGGACTTTGGGGTTTCTCAGTTGATTAAAGGAGCCATTTTACACAAGGAAATAATTGCCTACAAACTGTTTTAATATATCAATTTTTTTACAGTGTTTCTGTTTTATTTTCAGATATTTTCTACTTTTTTGTCTCAATAAAATGATCCTGTTTGGAGTATTTTGATAATCTGAGGGTGCAAAGAAAAGGAGAGGGAGAAATGCCTATAAACCCATAGATTATTTTTTATGGAAGACGAGATGGTCCCCATTTGCATTTACAGCTTTACAAGGATTGTAGCACTAGGCTCTTTTTCTTTTTTTGATGGAAATGCTTAATCTGAGCTCAATGGGCCATAATAATTGCCTGTTTCTTCCAGTAGAAATAAACCCACTTGTACATGACACTTGAAACCTTAACTCTGCTTAGTATTACGCACAGAATTGTAGACAGTTCTTCACCCAAATATATTTATGACAGCAGTGCTAGTCGATATACGATACCAAGCCAAGGGCATTTGAGAATAAACCAGTCCCTCTAGCTACTGCTACAGCACAGTAACTGATGGTTGTAATAAAACCCCATGAAATTAAAATTCTGTGCATGCAAACACACATACCTAGCCAAGAGAAACCCAAAGCTCTCTGTTCTGGGAAAATTTGCATACACATAGACATATACACTCTGTACCCCATTGTATTAGTAACGCAATGTACACAAAAAGTCTATGGGTTTTCAGCACTGTATCATCTTGTCAGACTTACTTCAACATTTGGGGCCTTTCACGAGTCATATGTAGAAAAAAATGTAAGCAGCTCATGGAAGAAGAGGAGGATGGTCCCAGTAACTCCTTGAGGAAGAAATATTCTTGATTTTATGTTAGAAAGCCTCTTGACGATCCTGTAAGTCACTACCAAAGGCTCTGAAAACCGCACTTCCAGTTCAAATCATCCTATATGTTTATGCAGTTACTGATATTTTTAATGAGTCTTCTGTGTTTGAGCACCTCAGGCTCTACTTTGTGGCACTGTGAGCTCTTGGGGTGGACATTGTTTCTTTGTGTTTTGGGTTTTCACATGAAGTGCTGAGAAGCCATTTTAAATTAATACACAAAATTATTTATACATTTATGTACAAGCCCATACTCTCTCCATGTAATAAATGACTTGAAGCATCATTTCTTCTGAATTCTTTTGGGCAATGAGATAATGAAAACTAATATGTAATAAAATGATGCAAGGGAAGTGACTGTTTCCATATGAAATACACCGGCTAGCAGTGTATGGTGTATCTCCTTGCGTAGCACAGCATTTTTGTGCAACATGGCAAGGAAAAAACCCAAGCATTTAATTTTTGAGAGAAGACTTTTACAGGCAGATGAGTATCTGATAAGAGAAAATACTGATAGATGTATTTTGCAAATAGTATAACATGGTATGGACTGTCTCATAGTATCTAGTGAAATACAACTAGTGTGACTGTGACGGAGTAATGTGTGGTTTTATTTCAGCTATTTAATCTATGTATGAATGAGAAAAAATATGAGACCTTAATCAGATAAATAAGCAATTGCTAATTGTGAAGTTACATTCTGGTAAAAGCACTGTGACTGTGATCAGTGCCAAGTCTTTCGCATCTGACTCTCATGCTCCACAGTTCATATGTAGGTATTGACTGTAAACTGTCCTTTCCTAATAAAAACAGGCATATTGTTACAGCTCAGGTAATCGTATTTGTATTGTCCTTTTTGAGGTGGAAGAAGCCAGACAAAAATGTTCGAGGTCCTTTCCTGGAACTACTGTTAGAGCAGGCATCTTAAGCTGCACAGAAAATCATGGATAAGTAATTCTGGTGTGACTGCTCACTGGAAACAGGATGGCTTTATATGCGGTTTTTTCAGGACACAGGCTAAGTCCATTTACCACAAATGTTTGTTGATGGTAAAATAGCTAGAATGTAAAAGACTTCAGCTGTTCACTCGCTATCTTTCAACGACTGGGACTGTGCTTCATTTCAAATGACCTTCTCAATCCTGAAGATATTTTGAATTTGTAAATGCAAAACAAATACTTGGGAGTGTTGTACTGTAACAAAAATGGGTTTTATTTTATATTTTAAGTAGAGTCTTTCTGTAAATAACCCTGTCACCATCATATTGTTCTCTTTGCCCCATCACCTAAACCCTTTCTTTAAAATGATAGTTAAAAAACTTGGCGTTAAAAAAACCTCCCTGGCTGGACTTGTTGGTATTCCTTATCAACTGGACTAATACTGTTGACCTCTCAGTCTGTCCATTGCATCCATAGATGGGTCCTATTTTCTATTTGTGTTTCAGTTTCTTTGGAGCTAGGGCTTGCATGTCCTTATGAAGAGTGGATGACTGATAAATACATTTAAAAGATCTTAAGTCTCCCACCTGCTACTGTTATTTAAAGAAAACAAAACATACTTCCCTGTTGTATTCATGTTCATGAACTCACCGGAGAATGACACCAGCAGGTTGCACAGCATTTCCAAAGGGTCTGTTTTTGTTTAAAATTATGGAGCCTGACAGCATGTCTTATAAGACTGTTGTCTTATAAAAAGATCTATAGTCTTGAACTATTGGTCAAGTTCTTTAACAATTTTTCCTTGATGAAATCCTTTAAAGAGAACCAGTGTTTTAGGCATTCTTCCACTAAACTCTAGTATGTGAGAGTTTGACATAATGACACTCAACATATTGACCAGGTTCTTCATGCAGTCTTGGACTAAAAGAAAAAAATAGTTCATTGCATATGGTTCAATCCAGAGATATAACGAAGTAAATGTAGGATTGAGAAGCACTGTATTTAATGTTGCAGGATGTGCACAAGTTTGCTTCTAAGGTCTCTTGATCATTAATTAAATATGTTATGGCTTTCAGTTTTTCTCATGTATCTGTACAGGTTTACATATTTTAAATGCATTATTTATGTTTTCCCTTAAGTGCTTAGTACTGCCAGGATGTTTCTCTTAAACTGGCACAGATAGCAAAACAGACAAAATGAGAGAGCAAATTTGGCACTAGTTAGCTGCACAGAAAGGCACTTGTGCCCAAATGAGCCTTTCTCAGATATATTTTAACAAACTTGAACTGGTAAATAGATAGACAGACAGACAGATAGAAGGCATCATTATTTAAACTATGAAAAATATTTATTCATTAAGGTAAGTTTGGTTCGTTTATTTTTTTCTTTTTAATCTCATCCTAATAATGCATTATCACTAAGCCTTGCTGCTTTTGTTCTGGAAAGCTTCTAGTATGCAGGGTGATGAGGGAGCTATCTACATGGAAGTTCACTCTCTGAGGGAAGCCATCACTGAAATGGATTTTGTTATTACAGCTAAAACATACAGTTTGGAATCAACCATTTGCTGAACTTTGAACAAAAGAAATTGCCACCATTGGTGTGTCCTGCATATTGCCCCTGTTGTCTTCCTCCATTTCTTTTAGTAAACAGAACACCATGGATGTGGTGGTAGACTGAGTCAAAATATATTTTAAAATACAACTCTTACATTTATGTGAAAGCTGTTTGTTTTAAAATAAATGGATATTTTTGTTCTATTTGTTTTGCTGCCAGATGTGGTGTAGCAGTTGGATATTAAGACACAGTTGCCCTCTCCTGATTTGTACATCTTTGTTATTCACTCTTTGCCTCTCTGTTGTATTCTCCCACTGTTCCTAAATACTTCTTTTCAATCTTAAATCACATTTCTGTTCTGGTCTCTGTGATGTGAGATATTTGTCAATTTTATGTTTGTCACGGTTTAACCCTAGCCAGCAACTAAGCACCACACAGCTGCTTGCTCACTTCCCCTGCCCCGGTGGGATGGGAGAGAGGATTGGAAGAGTAAAAGTGAGAAAACTCGTGGGTTGAGATAAGAACAGTTTAATAATTGAAATAAAGTAAAATAGTAGTAGTAATAACAATAATAATAATATACAAAACAAGTGACGCATGATGCTACTGCTCACCACCTGCCAACCGATGCCCAGCCAGTCCCTAAGCAGCGATCGCTGCCCCCCAGCCAACTCCCCCCAGTTTCTATACTGAGCATGACGTCATATGGTATGGAATAGCCCTTTGGCCAGTTTGGGTCAACTGTCCTGGCTGTGCCCCCTCCCAGCTTCTTGTGCACCTGGCAGAGCATGGGAAGCTGAAAAGTCCTTGACTGGTGTAAGCACTACTTAGCAACAACTAAACCATCAGTGTGTTATCAGCATTCTTCTCCTACTAAATCCAAAACACAGCACTATGCCAGCTACTAGGAAGAAAATTAACTCTATCCCAGCTGAAACCAGGACAATGTTTAAAATGACAGTAGCAGATGGCCTTGTAGATGACTAATTAAAACACAGAATTAGTTATCTGCTTAAATAGTCAATAACTATAACCCTTGCTCCACTCCACAAATAGTTGATACACTTGTTTGGTTTGTTTGGTTGGTTGGTTTTTTTAACAAATTTTGCCTTTCTTCCATTCTAAAATTCCCCCCTCCCCACACCACCTTTGGTTTCCAAATACCCAGTGTTATTGGAAGCTTGCATGTTTATATTTTTAGCGTACATGAAACCAGCTGTTCTGAGTCAGACTGGAGGTCTGTAAGTCCAAGATACCATCTTTATGCATGCCTGTGGAAGAAGGGAGCAAAGCAAGTGCCTCCAGAATTTTCTTCCAGCCTCCGGGAACTTTGTGTGGCAAAGGTGGTGAGGTGGTGTCTGTGCATTTAATAATCTTCTATAAGTTTTTCTTTGATTTTTTTTTTTTTTTTTATCCACAGCACCTACTCCTTTATTTACACATTGTATGAAGAATCATCTTTTTACTTAGTTTGGTTTGAACTGGCCACCTATTATTTTCATTTGTTGCCATCTAGTTGTTTTTTTTGGGGAGAAGCAGCAATCATTCTAGCTTTTGCATCTCTGTGTCATTTATGATTTCATAGACACTTGCTCCCAGCCATCTCTTTTCCAGGCTGAAGTATTCTGGTCTTCCTACTTGTTCCTGTCTA
The DNA here is from genome assembly GCA_013401315.1 of Balaeniceps rex. Taxonomy (NCBI): domain Eukaryota; kingdom Metazoa; phylum Chordata; class Aves; order Pelecaniformes; family Balaenicipitidae; genus Balaeniceps; species Balaeniceps rex. The sequence continues at coordinate 9,332 of VYZW01003800.1, forward strand.
GATATATTTCTTTATCTTTAACCACCTTTGTCACCTTTCTGTCTGAAGGCAGAATGCCTGTAAATCTGTGCAGCTAATGTGAGGTCAGAGCCAAAAGTTTCATCCCATGGGGAAGAGGACAACACATTCTTTTGAAGGGTGGTGTTAAAGGTACAATCTGAATATGTTTTCCCCTATATCTAAATGGAAATAAAATAGTAAATATAGATTTCAGAAAGTCTTTCCAAAAGACTTCACAATCATCTCAAAAGAGCCTAAACTAATACCATAGAACAGTTTGCAGCTGCTGTGGAATAAACAAAGTATCTTCGTAGTTTACTAAACGTGCTATCAGCATGTCCAGGCCCACCAATGTGATATGGCCGATGAAGTGGGAAGAATTGTAAATCTCTTCTTGTTTATGTATTTTATCAGAGAGACTAAACTTGTGATCCATGTATGGCTTTGCAGTACAAAGGTAAGAAAATCAGAGGATAAACACATTACAGATGAGATGGAAGGATTATCTAATTCCATATCCCATGGCTGTAAAGCAAATGTAAATCCGATGGTTTTTGTTTCCTAACAAACAATGCAATTTATGGCAACATTTTGAATAACCCTTATCTCCTGTTGATTTCTATGCCCAACATCTTTCCTACATGATTACATTTTTGGCTTCTTCTTAAGCTTTTAAAGTTATTGTTACTACTACTACTGAAGTATTAGCAGTACTTAATACTTAGATTACAGTTCTACTATGTTCTGCAGGCAAATTATGAAAAATAGCCCTGTTGCAAAAGTTATGCTCTCAAGGTATCTGACTGGAGAAAACAGGCAAATTTGACAAGAGATGCAAAAGAAAGTTTGTGAAAATTATGATGAATTAAATAAAAAATAATCGCAATATTCCAGCATTCTGTAATGCATTGCATGTTCTGTTATGTTCTCCTTTTTCCCCTTTGTTTTCTTCCATTAATCACCATGGGTTTTGTTCAGTTTTCTTTTTCTTTTTTTTAATGCCTGAAGAGTACCCTGAGAAATACTGGAATTAGTGGTAGAGGTTGAACATTTCTTCTAGAAAAATAGCTGGTACGTCTAGAACACAAATTATAGAATGTAAGACTGGTAGCCTTATCCAAAGAATCTGACCAGTGAAATACTATAAAGACAAATCGTTCTGGATGTTGTTCAATTTGCTAAGTGGAGCTCATATGCTGTTAGTTTGGCAACTGACTTTCTTCCTTTCTTTGTGCACCCATTTATCTATGAAAAAAACATAGTGATATCTGTCTTGTGTTATGACTGCTCAGCACAAAACTGAATAAGGTAGTAGTAGTGTTGTTACGTTTATAGAATATCTCCTACAAACAGTCAAAGAGTGGGTAACTTTAGATGGTTCTGATTTTAAACTTGCTTGTTTTAACGTGTGTAAGACCATTGTCTAAAATGACTATTCACATTTCAACTAATTTATTTCTGAAAATTGGAGTTAAAATCTCTGGTGTGCAGACTTACACAGAGAAAAACCTGAATAATAATAGTAAACAAACAAATAAACCAAACAAAAATTCCCAAACTCACTTCAAACTTGCACTAGATGATCATTGTAGGTCCCTTCCAACTGAAATATTCTATTCTACTTTCTATTTTTTAATTAACCTGAATAGATGTATCTAGAGCAGATTCAGATCTAAAATTAACTCTTGAGGCTTATGTAAGTACACTTATAATGCATACTAATATAACCTTAGAGTAATTTATAAATGGTGTGAAGGCACGAACTTTGAAAAATTGAATTATTAGTCTGCAAGAGATAGTCACTTTAGCTGTACTTAATTTTACTCTTTAGTTGAAGATTGTAAATAGACCTATGCTGAATTCAGTTACCTTTTGTTCCCTGCCAGAGAATTTTAAGAAACTTACCGGAAGAGCATTTATTGCTGTTAGATTTGTATTTTTGTGCAGGGACTTTGTTGTAAAACTTCTGCTATATATATAGAAGGTTTAGCTTGTAACTTATTTATTAGGACTCATTTTTCTCTGTTGAAAAACAGGCTGGCAGTTTTATTCTTTTGTAAGTAACCTAACTTTGCCTGAGAATTTCCCCTTTTCATCATCACAACAGAGTAAAAATATCTCACACAAATGGGTATTGGTTCATGTTTTTGTAAGTGCAAAGTAGTGAAAAGTGTACTCTGAACCTCTGAAAATATCCTTAGGAAATATTGCATTGGATTTCTTTTTCATGTTTTGTGAACTGTGTTTGCCATGTACATTAATTACAGAAATGGCAGTGATTACACTTTAACGCTAATGATACTCACTAATGAGTCTAAAAGTATTCTAAACATACTTTATTTTAAAAACAAAACCAAAAACCAACCAAGCAAAAAAAACCCTCTCACCACAGGTTGGACAACTCGACATCTGAGTGCATTCCTGAGCATCTGAGCAAAGCTTTAAAGTTTTGTTCAAGAGGTCCTGGTGGCAGGAGTGAGTTAGAAACCAGGGAGCTAAAAAGCAAACTAGGAACTGGGTGTTTCAGTGCTGCTGTTCAGTTTCTTCAGCTCTTTCTAGAGGAGCCCCTTTCTTTTTCACAGAGTGGTGGCTTCACAAATTGTGCTGCCGTTGACGGATGACTCACATCTGCTGTTACTTGGCAGTGAGGTCTTGCTCAGCAACCAGCTCTCAAACTCTGAGTGTTTCTCATAAACCTGGCAGAACATAATGACAGCAGTATGGAAAAAAATATGCATTGGAATCAAGTCTTCTTCAGAGTTATTTTTATACCATATGAGAACTGGAAGTTGTCATAGGAATAGTTTTAGCACTTCTTGAAGCTTCTATATCTTTATTTCTAAGGTGTGCTGCGAATATATCATGGTATCTTAGTAGTGGGATATTCAGAAATATAACACAGATTGTGATAGAGCAGAAAAAGGGGAAAGCTTCTTCCTGAACTGAACTGCCAATGAGATCTTTAAAACCTTAAAAATGCTTTGGTACTTCAGACTTGTGGTGGATTCTGGTGTTAATTTCCTTTTGACCTTTGTAAATTTAAAATAATAAGTGGAAAAAATAATACTTTTTTGTAGTAATGATTTTATCTAGAACCACGATACTATATTGTTTAGGCTCATGGCTGTGTGTCCAATATTTATTTGTGTAAGATACGTAGACCTAGCAGCTTTGTTGTGGCAAGAATGCTACGCTTTCAAAGTTGGTTTTTGTTTTGTTTTGTTTTTTTTCTTTTTTCCTCTTGTAGAGTTCAAAGCAACAGATGAGTTGTGAAAGAGAACAACTAAGGGTAAGTGCAATGATACGCAAAATGTTCTGTTTCTTTAAAACATAAGCAGCATCTAGTTTGTGCTATTGACAGATGGATTACTTTATTTAAGAGGAACATACTTAGCTCATTTGTTGCTTGTTGGTAAATATTGTACATATCTCGATATAAAACAGTTACAGTAGATACAGGTTTTTCTGCCATAATTTAGTGAGATTTGGCAGTAAATACCTCTTTACGGGAGCTCTCTTGACACTCAGTGTGCTCTTCCTATGCACCAGGTGAAGATTTAGTAGTGGTGAAGGTCACTATGTTTCTCAGACTTTCTCTGCTACCAGATTATTTCAAATAAGAAGACACTATCCTTTGGATTTTTTGTAGTATGTGTGCTTTCAGAAAGAGATCAGTGCTAAGAATGTGAGGGAACTGGCAGAAAAGGTACAAGTATTTTAGTGTGCGTATTGGTGGTGTACAATCTGTAAACAAGATGGAGTTCCTGAACCCAGGTTGCTGACCTTTATTTTGTTTTCCCCTTTTCCTATTTTAAAGTGACAGTGTTTTAAACAGGTTTTAGTCCCCGCTCCTTTTAAATGCTACATATGCTACATATCTCTGCAGATGCTTTTTCATCACAAGTATTTCCTTGTTCAGCTGATTGGTTCTAGTATTTGTTTGGAAAGGCCTAAGAGTTTTCATTAATTAAAAAAAAAAGCTTTTGGGTCATCCAGGTGTTGCTTAATGGACCTACATTTATTGATACCACATGGTGGGTATTTTCTTGAAATCCCATATGCAAGTAGACAGGGAGAGGCAGGCCTGAAGGAAGTGTAAGTTTTTATGCAAACAAAAATATTATTGGAAATAGAAAAAGCATCATTTTTTTGTTTGCAGTTTACTAAGCATCAGCAGTGCCTGCATGACTTGCAAGTATAAAAAATATACTCTAGTCTTAAAATAAGTTGTGCAGTGTTCTTAAATATTCATCCATTCATTAGATTAACTTCATCAACATATCTAGATGCTTCAGCTGGTCTTCACCATATTTGCAACGGGATTCTTGGTAAACAAGTTATGCAAGAATGATGCATCACATACTGTCCTTGATTCTTTTCTTGCTGATATGTAACTGCATTGCTATTGTACTGAAGCTGAAGTGACAAAGCTTTGTTTTATCAGCAGTAATGTCTCAACAGAGCAGCTGTCAAAGTTAAAATATTGCAATAGTACCTGGAGGACAGTCTTTTCAAGAGGTAACAGTGNCCTACTTAAAATCCTGGGAGTTTTGCTGCTGACATGAGAAGGGAGACAGTTTCCTTGAACAGTGGGAGAACTGGAGAGGAATCTCTCTGAGCGTTCATCACAATATCGGTTCTCTCCTACAACTCACTGTGGTCCTCTGTGGGGCTGGCTGGATAGAGATGTCTTGGAGTGCCATTACCTCTGCAGGTGGTGTTACCTAGAAGAGAAAGCAGGGCAGTTCTTCCCCTTCGCCCTCTGCTCCGTGCTAATACACTGAGTCTGCACGTATCAGTGACAGAAACCAGCGTGCTCGTTTGCTTAAAGTTTACATCGATCAGACGCTGTGCTGAGAGTAGTCCATAGGAAGAGTGAAGGGAGCACTTCTCCTAAGCATCTTTTGCTGGAGTGGGTACTTCAGTACAGAATGGTGGTCCTTAACACATCCTGTTGGCTTTTAATTAGCACCAAGCAGATCCTAACTGCGCAGCGTTCCCTGAGGAGGTAAGCACTCCCTGCAAAGCTTGTGGGTGTGCGTGTGCGAACAGCCCCCCGCTGCCAGGTTCTGCACCTTCAACACTCTCGGGGTGTAACTTGACCATTCTGTCACTTTTGGGTTGGCTCCCTGACTGAGCAGTGCTGTTAGAGAAATGTTTAATTGGCTGAGTTAGATTTTTCAGGCCTGCAAGATTTTCTTTTGGGGTTTGTGACCTACCATGAATACTTGGATGGGAGGCAGTCTCTTCACAACAGAATATTGTTTCATCCCAACTGAAAGAATTGAAATATAACAAGAGAACAGGATTAAAACAACAAAATGCCAACATCCATTNAGTAGACAGGGAGAGGCAGGCCTGAAGGAAGTGTAAGTTTTTATGCAAACAAAAATATTATTGGAAATAGAAAAAGCATCATTTTTTTGTTTGCAGTTTACTAAGCATCAGCAGTGCCTGCATGACTTGCAAGTATAAAAAATATACTCTAGTCTTAAAATAAGTTGTGCAGTGTTCTTAAATATTCATCCATTCATTAGATTAACTTCATCAACATATCTAGATGCTTCAGCTGGTCTTCACCATATTTGCAACGGGATTCTTGGTAAACAAGTTATGCAAGAATGATGCATCACATACTGTCCTTGATTCTTTTCTTGCTGATATGTAACTGCATTGCTATTGTACTGAAGCTGAAGTGACAAAGCTTTGTTTTATCAGCAGTAATGTCTCAACAGAGCAGCTGTCAAAGTTAAAATATTGCAATAGTACCTGGAGGACAGTCTTTTCAAGAGGTAACAGTG
>VYZW01003806.1:8860-20752 GCA_013401315.1 Balaeniceps rex
CCCCTCTGCCCCGACCAGCTCTCACCGTTTGAACTCACTGCGGTCGCTAGCCTGCATGAGGGCCACGATGGTGTTGGTGACGGAGGTGCCAATGTTGGAGCCCATGATGATGGGGATGGCAGAGCGCACCTCCAGCACTGGGGACAGAGACACCCGCTAGCCCTGCACAGCCCAGCTCAGGGTGACTCCATCCAGCCACCCCATCCCACAGCCTCAGGTCCTGGGGAGCCCCATGGGCGCACTCACGCCCCGAGGAGACCATGCTGACGATAATGGAGGTGGAGGTGGAGGAGCTCTGCACAAGCACAGTCACCAGGATGCCCACCACCAGCCCGGCTACCGGGTTGGAGAGGATGGCATTGTCCTTGAAGATATCCCCGGCCACCTTGCCTGCGAGAGAGCGTGAGCGGCAGGGTGCTGGCATGGTGGGTGCCACCAGCACCCCAGGTGCCCCTGCCACCCTACCTCCGGCCAGCTGGAAGGCAGAGCTGAGCACATCCAAGGAGCACACAAAGAGGTACAGGAACCCAAACATCAGGGGCACCTTGAGAAGGGAGACACAGATGGACTGGACCCTGGCCCAGCACCCCAGCTCTGTGCAAGACAAGAGAGAGTGTTAAACGCTGGCCGCGGCACGGCCCTGACACCCCATGCCATCTTCCTGTGCCCCGGTGGGATGGGGCTCCTGTCCCCAGCCGTGCCACCACTCCCTGGGCCCCCTCCACATCCTCCCACCCTGGAGCGCCTTGTGCTGACTGCGCCTGTTGCCCCTCGGCTCTGCCCGTGGCACCCCGCGGAGCCGAGGATCTCCCCTGCTGGCAGGCAGCCCACCACGCTGGGGGTCCATCTGGGGTGCCAGCGTGAGGACTGGCACGGCAGGGCAGCGGGGAGGAATTGCTGCCAGTCCCAGGGGCAAAGCCTGGGCTCTCCTGGCACCCGTGGCCCCCCTGGGTGCCTCCGGCAGGTCTCCAGGGTGCTCCCCAAGCTGGGTGCATTGTGCCTTGGGAGTCACTGCCCGGGGGTCTCACCTGGCTTCTGCAGCTCGTCCAAGCCCAGCCGGGGCCCCTGCCAGGGCAGTGCCTCCAGCTCGTACCGCTCCCTGCCCTCGCCCAGGCGTCCCGGGGAGCCGGGGCAGGGGAAGCCATGGTCAGGGCAAGGCACCGCACCGATGGTGAAGGGGCAGGCGTGGGCACCCGGCAGCCGGTGCAGAGCTGGGGAAGGGGGCACCCGCGTTACAGCTCCATCCTCGCGGGCACCCCCCTGCAGAGGAGAGCCGGGCTCTGTCTGGGCCAGGGCCTGGCCAGAAGCAGAGCTGAGCCCAGTGGGGCGATGAAGAGGAGGAGGAGGAGGAGGAGGAGGAGGAGGGCTGGGGGCACCTACCTTGGGGGCTGGGGCAGTAGGCAAACTGGGGCCCATGCATCACCCTTCCTCCCCGCACCGGGCAGCGGGGCAGGGCCGGGCTCTCCCTCCGGTAGGGCAGCATCGCTCCTGCTGAGGCTGAGCAGAGGTGGCCGCGCGTCACCACAGCAGAGCCGTGGCTGTGCCATGCCAACCACCACCGGCCCCCAGAATCCCCGCAGTGCTGGCATCACTGAGGAGGACCATCCCATCACCCAATGGTCCCCTGGGCCACCGTCCACGACTGCACCACCCCAGCGAGCTCCCGCAAGGGCAGGCAGCCTGGGTGGAAGGGACATGGGGAGGGGACCCCTCCTGCCCAGGGCCCTGCTCACCTGGGGCTGGCTGGGCACTCAGGGCAGCGCCATGTCCACATGCCACATCCACGCGTTCCCTCCAGCAAAGTGGCCTGCCGGGCACCGCAGCCCTTTATATGCACGCCAAGAGCAAAGTCTAAGGAGCCCCGCATTGCCCCTCGCCTCCGCTCGCCACTCACCTCCTCCCCAGAAATTCCTGCAGTTAATGGGTAACCCCGCAGCATCCCACGTCAGCTGCGGCCCTGGGGCGGGATGGGGCACGCGCCCCCGGGGTACTGCGCTGCTGGCACACCCCACCTCACCTGCCCGAGGCTCGGCATCACCCCTGGGCGAGCAGCAGCCGGGCGGTGGGGAGTGAAGACGGGACGGTGCTGGAGCACAGTGCCCAAGGGGTGATGCTGGAGCAGCCTCTGCTCTCTATCACTCGATGTCAGATGCTTCATCCCCTGCATGAGAGGAAGAGGAGGAGGAGAAGGGCTTGCTGCTGGCACTGCTGGGGTGTCCCAAACCGGAGGTGAGGCCACGCACACATCCACCATCCTCGGAGCCATCTAAGCATCAGCTGTGAGGGACCTGGCTCTGCCCAGGGCACATGCCGTCCTTGCCGCCAGGGCGTTGGTGGTGGGTTACGTCAGCATCGGCGCGGTTCCTGTGTCCTGTCACTGGTGGTGACAGTGGCACGCAGCCCGGCTCAGCCCAGAGTAGCCAGCGGCACTGCGAGGGCTGCATGGGGCAGAGCCCGTGTCTTCCCAGCATGTGCGATGCCGGGGCAGGCAGGAGCGGAACGACGCTAGTGTTGCCGTCACCACCTCCTCGACACCGTTTATCATTACCTGCTGTTTACACACCTCTGGCCAAGTTTCCATCCACCCACAAGGCGCCTGGCCAGCTTGTGTCCACGTCTGTCCAGGGGAGAGCCAGGGGCAAAGGCCCCTCCAGCCCTGGCACCTGTGGGGAGTGGGACACGGAGGGGCCGCGTGGCTGTCACGTCCCCGTTCCTCTGGGACCAGGCACTCCTGGGTCCCACCACCATGGACAAGCCAGCTACCATTTTATGTGGGGAGCAAGTGGAGATCCCTTGGGTACCCTAGGGTGCTCAGGGACAGCCTGGGGACATGCCAGCCTGAGGACCTCCCTGCCACTGCTGGAGCATCACGGAGCCTCTGCCAAGTCACAAACTGATGGAGCTGAATGCTCAGGAGGTGCCATGGCAGGGGACGTGTCTTGCCTCTGCGGGTGCCTGGGGACCCTTCTGACCCTTCTGTCTGCAGGCAGTGGCACCTGCAGAGCCCTGTGCCAGGCTGCAGTGGGCAGGAGGCCGGTGTCCGCGTTCGCCTCGTGCCCAGAGGCTCTTGGCCAGCTGCCCCCAAAATCATTAACCCGGTGAGGCCCTGGCAGCTCCGGCTGTCACTCATTGACAGGGTTGGGGCTGAAGTCCTTGGCCGTACTGGCCCCGCAGCTTCTCCTACACCATCAGCGGTGCCGGGAAAACAAACTCCTGGCACTGCCCCTCACTGGTGGGCAGGGTGGCACCAGGGCAGGGGTGGCACCGGGGCCAAGGGCTGGCTCCAGCCCTGCCCTGGCCCCAGGGGATCCGTAGGGTGTGGAGGGGCTGGAGGGACATTGCTGCCAGGAAAAGCACCGTCCGGCCTTGGGGTTGGAGGAAGGAGAGGGACACACGTCCAGGCAATGCTCTTTATTTCCCCAGGTTTCACACCACAGACGGGACTGAGCAGCACCATGGAGACACAGGGGGGCTCTGACTGGGGCCGCGGCCGGCCGCAGCAGCGTGGGGCTGGGTGGACATGCCTGCCGTCCCTGGGCGAGCCCTGGGCCTGCCCTGGGCCGCCCCTCTGCCTCTGGCTGGGCAGTGGTGACAGAGCAGCGACCCAAGGAAGGGCCCTGGCACATGCGGACATGGAGGGATCTCCTGGCTGCTGTCAGGGGGCTGCCTCCATCGCAGACTGGGTCTGGGACCTCTGGGGACAAGGGGCTGCCAGGCATGGGGACCCACAGGGAACAGCCAGGTCCGGCAGAGCTGGGGTCAAGGTTACAGCCCAGCACAGCCGCCGGCAGGGATGCCAGGCTGGGCACACGCTGGGTACCCGCACACCAGGCTGAGATGCGCAGCACCCAGGGGTGCTGCATTCCTCTGGCACCAGGCAGGCCTGTCCCCAAGGGCCGAGCTCCCGCAGCCCCGGCCGGGCCAGGGCATGGGACCTATGGGGATCTGCTCCTGTGGGTCACTTCAGCAGCCACCCACGCAGGGTCTCCCTGCAGGGAGGAGGAAGGCTTCTTTGGCACTACCTGCTGGCCCTGCCTGTCTGCTAGGGGCAGGAACCAGGTGCCCTGCTCCACAACGGCAGTGCTATCATGGCAGGATCAGGCCCAGCCACGCTCATGCAACGCAGACGGTAACAACCTGCCCAGGGCACAGGCCAGCAGGGCCATGCTCACCCTCCCCGGGCAGGGTAGACCCACACATCAACAGTGGGGGAAGCCCTGTTCCTGCGGAGTCAGCTCCAGACACGCGTTCTCCTGACCCTGCCCACCCACAGCGCCGGGGTTCGGGGCTGGAGCCTGCCTTGCCACCCCACCTACCCTCTCTATCCCACACACCCCTTCAGTTGGAAGGGTGCTCTCCCCACCTGAGCAGTCGGCGGGGCTGTGCCAGCCCAGCACAGGCAGGATTTGCTGGGCATGCAGCCCTACTGCAGGCAGAGCAGGCAAAGGCACTGGGCAGGACAGTGCCAGGTATGCGTGGGATGTTGCAAAGTGCTTTTCAATGGGGGTTCAAACTATGTACAGGACTCTCTTGACGTGCACCAGGATGTGACCCCACCGAGGGGCATGGCAGCTGCTCAACCACTCACAGCGACACGACACGACAGTTTGGGACAGGACGTGGACGAATCTGCGGTCCGGGCAGTGTCGGCAGTGCAGGGCAGGGACCGGTCGGGCCCCGTGTTGAACCCCGGCATGGCCCGGGGGTACCACGCGCCAGGTGCGGACGTGCAGCAGGACTCATCGGAGCTCACGGTCGACTGGAGGCTGAGCCGGCGCGGGCTCTGTGGGCTGAGGATGGCCGCTTCCCTCAGAGCCTGGGTGAGGGGTGCGGGGTTTATCCGACCCTTCACAGGCGCTGTCATCCTGCCCAGGGAGCTGGAGGAAGTCAGGCAGGACCAGGTCCTCCTTGGAGAGCAGCCCACGCTGGTCATTGGCCCTGCAGCTCTGGGCACGGTTCAGCAGCTCCACCAGCCCTGGGGGAAATGCAGGTCATGCACCTGAGCCCAACACTTGGGCTCCTGTCCTAACGCCTCGGCTGCCCTCTCCACCTGATGTGACCCTGAACATGCCCCAGGCACACACCTGCACCTTCTCCCTGCTCCATGCCAGCACCCATGGGACCCTGCACCCATCCCCAGCACACCAGGGGACCCCAAATCCCCCATAGCCCATCCCCAGCCTCACAGGACCCTGCACCCATCCCAGCAGACCAGGGGCCCTGCGTCCCTCACCCTGTGTTTTGCCCCAGCCCCTCAGGTTTCAGACACACCAGGTCTCACCTTCCAGGTCATATGTGCGGCGGTTCAGGTTCGTGGCAGCTGAAGTCCGGGGCCGGGAGAAGGAGGAGGGCATCTCCCACAGCGTGTCGGGCTCTGCTCCTGTTGGGCTTCCCTCCTGTGATGAGCAGCCCAGGCCTCAGCAACAGGGCAAGAAGGCAGTGCTCCCACAGCCAATGTCCCCATTGCCCTCCTGCAGCCTGGCTCCTGCCTCGGCGCCCGCTGCCCAGCCCCATGGCATGTGCCGGGGTCACAGCGGGGCACACCTTCCCCACGGACCATGGCAGCAGCCATGGGGGCATTTGCGACTGGGGCGGTGGGATATTGAGCTCACCTCGCTCCGGAGCGGGGAGGGGGCGGCCGCAGCCTCGGCGCTCTCCATCACTCGCATGTCTGCAAGGTAAGTGATGCTCAGCGCCCCGTGCCAGCACCCCGGCCCTGGCCTGGCTGGCGACAGGTTGGAGCCCAGCCCAGGGAGCAGGAGCCATGGCCAGCAGAAAGCAGCCTGGCCCTGTGAGCGCTCTGGCAGGGGGACATGGCCTCAGGGAGGGACACAGCTTGGAGGGGAGGACACTTTACCTGCCAGCGTTTCCAGGATGAGTTTCTGAGCAGCCACCGTGCTGACCAGCTTCTCCAGGTCCAGGGCGGCTGGCTCACCTTGCTGCAACGGGAAGAGTCAGCCAGCGTCACACTTGCTGTGGCACGGCAAAGGCAGCCAGGCTGAGGGACCTGTGAGCTCCCCAGCCAGACCCTGCTGGGTCAGGGGCTGCACAGCGCAGAGCACACCCAGCGGTCCCTCCTGGCCCACGGCAGGGTGCCATGGCCCATCTCAAACACTGGTGACTCTCCACAAGCTCGCAGGCTGCCCTGGCACGGACCGCTGCTCCCTACAACCTGCTCACTGCCAGCAGCCCCTGGCCCCAGTCCCAAATACACCCCCCCCACCACAGCATCCTGGCCGCAGGAGGCTGGGACCGTGCCCACCGAGGTGTGAGCCCTCACCCGCCGCAGCAGCACCAGCTCCATGCTCACGCCATACTTCCCCAGCACGGGCTGCAGCGCTTCCCGGATGCGCTTGGTTGACTTCGCCGTGATGCGGATGGTCTTATTGAGGGAGGAGATTTCCAGCCTGCAGAGGGGGAGAAGAGGCTGTCTGCAGGCAAACACAGACAGGCAGGAGAGGCAGGGGCAGAGCCTCTCAGGACTGCCTAGAGGGCTGGGTGTGGGGCACCGTCAGTAGCCACGCGTGATGTGGACCGGACACCTGTGGGTAACAGCATCAGCCCTGAAGCTCCCACTCACTCAAAGCTTATCCTGTTCTCCAGCTTCACCTCCTGATCTGCCAGCACGGAGCACTCCTGGTCCAGCACCAGCGCTTTCTGCAAGAGCCAAACAATCAGAAGAGAGCAAGAAGAGCGGCATGTGGTCCCAGCCTGGGGACGGGATGGCTGGCAGGAGCCCCCTCTCCCCCCTGCCCACCCTACCTGCTCATTCCCCACCAGGTAGACCTTGATATCAGGAAGGCTGAAGCCACGCTTCTCGCATATCCCCGCCAGCATGTCACGGATGGAGTGGCCGGGCCGGACGGAGGCCAGTGAGGCCGTGCCGTCGGGCAGGTACACACAACAGTACTTCATGGGCTTGGCCGGCAGCTCTGCCTCGCTGCCCCCCAGGCTCTTCCGATGGCCCTGTGGGAGGGATACGGTGGGATGAGCATGGCCAGTGGCAGCATGATGCCGTGGGACCGGCGCGGCGATGACTCACCTCCGTCCAAGGGCTGGTGGCCGTGCTGGCCGAGGACAGGAAGCCCAGGTCCAGGCTGGCTGAGGAGTTGAGCGAGCCCTGGGACTCCCGCCACGGCATGGCGCTCCCACCGCCTTCTCCCCCCTCTAGGACAGACAGAGGGACGGTGGTGGGGACCACGGGCACCCTTCAGGGGTGGCACGGCCCCTCTGCCCCACTTGGCACAGCACCTACCTGCCCAGGAGGGCTCCCGCCGCTCTCCCTTCCGAAAGGACCGGCGGGGGGGGGGGGGGGGGNCGGGGGCTGCGGTTGGTACCGCTGCCCGCCATCTCCACGCCCAGCGGCAGGGACTTGCCCAGCTTCAGCTTCGACTTCTGGGGTGAACAGAGAAGCATCTCAGTGTGGGGACATCCAAGGCTGCCCCTTCCCTTTCCCCGGTCCCCTGAACTGCTTGTCCATCCTCAGCCCAGGGCTGGGCTTGCTCCAAGCAGCGAGGAAGGGACCCATTACCATTTTCTCAGGTCAAGGGACAGGTCCCTGTCCCCCCTTCCCACCCCGCTCACCTTGCTGAGGTCAGGCGGGGGGCTGCTGCTGCGGGAGTGGGGCCGCAGGTCGGGCAGGGGCTGCCCCTGGCTCTCTGCCCGCAAGCAGGCCTGGTAGAGTGGGGATTTCACAAAGCGTGTGTAGCTGTCAAACTTCATGAGGTTAAAAATCTGCAAAGGGAGGATGTGAGTGCTTAAGACCCCTGCCCACCTACAGCTTGGTCTGGCCGCTGCCCCGTGGCACGGCCCCACGGTGACAGCAGCAATGCTGGGTGATGCACAGGGTGGTCCTGCAGACCCCAATCTGTGGGTGGGGTGGAGAATGGGTGCTGCTCATACCTGGAGCTGCTGGATGCGAAACATGTCTGGGGAGGGGGTGGCCAGCATGTCCTCCCCAATCCAGGCCTGCTTGTCGATGTTCACAGGACTGACCGAGTGGCTGGAGAGGAACTCATCGTAGATTCGCCGTGCCTCCTGGGCCAGCTGGGGGAGCGGGGGGGTCAGGCCAGGACCAGGACCCCCTCCTCACTGGTACCCTGTAGGGACTCCCTGGCTCACCCCGTGGAGCCACCTGAGCCCTGAGGGGCCAAGTCCCCCCTGGGACCAGCGCGGTACCTGGGCTTCAGGATGGGCATCGGAGCCAGCTGCCCCCACCCAGCGCCAAGCTCTGGGCACAACACGCCGGTCTCTCCGCGGAGGTACAGCCTGAGGTAGGAACCGTCCCCCCGCAGCTGCGTGGCTTTGTCCCCACGAGCCCCCGTCTAGCTCTACACCCTTGCTCTCTTGTCCTCCCAGCAGCACTCTCCACTGGCCGCCCTGGGCTGGAGAAGCATGTCCTGCTCCATGGGGCAGGCAGTCCCCTGTGGCTTTTCAGATGCACATCACATCCATCCCCTTATCACTCCCAGAAGACACCCCAGCCAGCTCAGCCTCCCAGAACAGGGGTCTGCCAGGACCCTGGGATATGCAGGCATGACAGCCACCTCCACCTCTGCTCACGTCCCTCCCAGCAGCTGCGTGACCCAGGCTCAGCCGCACCGTGGCTGCACAGAGGCCGGTACCTGCTGCGTGTCGCTGGCTGGGATCTGCTGGAAGCGCTCGCATGCCTGCCAGAAATAGACGTTTTCGGCGCTGAACTCCTTCTTGAGGAACTCCTGCGGGGCAGAGAGAGTTGCTGGCCTGGCTGGCACCGTGGCTGTGGGACAGCCAGTTGCCAACGGTGGACGGGAGTGGGGACTGAGGTCTGGGCTGTGCCACTCACAGTGAAGTAGGTGACGGCCACGCGGTCCTGCAGCAGCGTCTCAAAGGATTCGGCCCAGCTGACCACAGACCCCTGTGTAGAGCCACCAGTGGCCGACGGTCCCGGTCCCGGCAGGCTGTTCACACTGTGGTTGCTGCCACGGGCCCTGGAGGCGTTTAACTCTGAGAGAGAAAAAGGGTCAGTGGCTGCCTGGGTGTCACTGAGCATCACCCCCCTGCTACCACCCAGCATCTGCAGCAAGTTCATCCACCCCATCCCAATTGGAACTGGTGAGCCCTCAGGTGGGGAATGTGAGGAGCATCACAGCGGCATTCTCGGCGGATCAAGCGCTGTGATGCCACAGCTGGCACCTTCCAGCGTGACAGCCCTCCCTGCCAGCGCTGGCCGTCCTCCCCTCCCCGGGGTGTCACCATGACTCCACCTGTGACTCATCCCCCAGGGGAACAAAGCTGATATGTGGGGATGGCACCCAGCCGGGGAGGGAAAGCAGGGTGGAAGGAGACACAGGGGGCACATGGCATGGAGGGAAGCTCAGCGGATGGGTAGAGGTGCCTGAACTTACCTTCTCTGCTCCTCTGGCCATGATGAGGAACAAACCCAGTGAGAGGAGGGCACAGAATGTGTCATCCCCAGCTCCCAAACCCAACGAAACCCTCCCTCCTGGAAACCCAAGATGACCTTGCATTCAAATGGAGTCCCTCTGTCAAAAAGACAGAAGTTCCCAGGGGCAACCCCAGCTTTTGAACTGGTTTGGCTGGTGAGCAACTGGGAGCAGAGGGTCATTTGCAAGAGAAGGTAAGTGTATGCAAGCAGGGATCTCCTGGCAAAGCCAGTGGGAACAGAGGAGGTGGCAGGCTGCTGCTTTGCTGGGCTCGTTGCCCTTCTCCTCCTGTCCAAAACATGGGGTAACTGTGCACACCCTGTGCGTGCAGGTGGGAACGGCAGCCACTGGCACCCCGTGCTGGAACGATCCTGCAGCAGGGCCAAGACGGGAGAACGGGCCATTTGAGATATCCAACGCACAATGAGACAGACAGACAGACAGAATCCCTCGGGGAACCCACGGCTGGCTAGTACGCAGGTTCTACTTGCCCCAGGAAGCCCCTCAGCCCCCAGCACCCAAGGGTGCCAGCTGAGCAGCCAGAAGGGAGGGACAGGTGACACGGGGCCATGTGGGAGGGATGGGGGGATGTGGGGAGTCCCTGGCACAGGGCTCAGCCCGGCACTGCGGGGGCCCAGCCGTGCACCCGCCCACAGCACAGCCTGTGCTGACACAGGGCCTGGCTCTCTGCTGGCTCCCTGCCCCTGGCACCAGGCTGGCTGTGGTCTTCCCCCTCCCCTGAAGATGATGCTGTCCTCCGGTCCCAGAGCAAAGAGCAGCCTTACCTCCATCCGACACAGCCGGGCCCTGCGGGGGTGGAGAGAAGAGAGGTGAGAGGGGGCACACGGCATCTGCCAGCCCAGTGGAGCGGTACCCAGGCAGGCAGCAGTGTCAGGGCAAGCCCAGTGTGAACCCAGGAGCAAGGGACACGGGCTGCCAACAAACATAGCTCTGGTGGTAGCTGCAACCAGGACTGCTGCCCCACGGCAGGGGCAGGACATGGAGCTTCCAGCCCGGGGGCAGCAAGTAGGGGTGGGGGGTTACAAGGGATGCGCAGCTTTTCTCCCACCTCCCCGGGCATCTACTGCCCCGAGGCCAGGCCAGCAATTGGGAAAGGGCAGATGCTATCAGATGTAACCCTGCCACGGCTGCCTGGGGAGGAGAGAAGCAGCCTCCCCGGCACAGGAAGAGGAGGGGAGGAGGGGAGGGAAGGAAGGACAACCACAGCCCTAGGCAGGCAAACTGCCTGCTCCCTCCTTCCTTGGGGCCTGGGGCTACTGGAGGGCAGATGCCCAAAAACGGTGACCAGGGCCTCCCCTGGGCCACCCCAGACACCTGCTGTGGGGATGTGGTACCCCAGGACCCACAGCAAGCAAGCAGATGGGCAGAGCCTCCACAGTCAAAGCCCAGCCAAGCACTCCCTGCACGGCGCTGCCTCTCATTGCCCGCCTCAGGCCACACTGAAGTGGTGCCCTTGACCTGGCTGGCCGGTGCCCATGCCCTGCCAGCCCCACACACCCCAGCCTCCCCTGCACACCCCTGCCTGTCCCCATCCCAGCCCCATACGCCCCTGCCTCTCCTGCCTCCTACCCCAGCCCCACTATCCCACCCCTGCCTGTCCCTGCTACCCCACCCCACATGCCACTGCCATGCCCTTACCCCAGCCCCACACACCACTATCTTGTCATCTGCTTGCTCTTCCCCATCCATCCCTGTCGCCCACACCCACACAGCTCTGCTCTGCCTGTGTCACCCAGTCCCATGCACCCCAGCACTGCTGACTCCTGTTTACCCCAGCCCCATGCATCACTGCTTGCCCATTACCCCAGTGCCACACATCCCCACTTATATCGCTGTCTCAGCCTCATAGACGCCTGCCTTCTCATTACCCTAGCCCCATATGTCCCTGCCTGCCTGTTACCCAGCCCCGTATACCGTTGCCTGCCCTAATACCCCTCTACATCTCCGCCTGCTGTGGATACCCAAGCCGCATACACCCCTGTCTGTCAGGTACCCAGCCCCACACCCCCTGCCTGCCTGTGACCTGGCTCCATACATCCCTCTGCCTGCTCAGTACCCAGACCCGTACACCCCTGCCTGCCCGTTATCCGCCCCACAGCCCCTGCCTGCCCGGTACCCGGCCCCATACATCCCCCTGCCTGCCCGTTTTCTGCTCCACACCCCCCTGCCTGCCCGGTACCCGGCCCCATACACCCCCCTGCCTGCNCCCGCCCCCATCCCCCCCCCTGCCTGCCCGTTATCCGCTCCACCCCCCCCTGCCTGCCCGTGCCGCCGGGCGGGGCCGCCCCGGGAGATGGGGACCGGCGCCCCGGGCCGGGCTGGGACTCACCATGCGGCCGTTGTGGACCAGCAGCAGCTTGGCCTTGCCCTGCATGCCTGGCACCGCCCGGCCGAGCGCGCTACCGGCGCGGCCCGCGGCCCCGCAGCATCCCCGGCCGGCGGCGCG
>VYZW01003807.1:3446-18657 GCA_013401315.1 Balaeniceps rex
TCGTGGATAAGAAGCTGTTGGGAAAATACAGGAATGTTGGAGACACAGGTTCTAGTCTCTCCTCCTGTGTAGATGAGTGTTGCAGCAGTGACGATGAAACCAGATGTTTAACAGACCTATTCTGGAGTGTCATATGACATCTTTCATGTAAGATCTAATCAGAAAAAGAAAAAAAAGGAAGTGTACAGGCCTAATGTTTTTCTCAAAATTGATCTTTTTTTTGAGGCAGACACTGAAATTTTTACCTTGCACTTGTGAAAACAAGAATAAAGGGAAATAAATGGTTGTATGCAAGGCAATTATGCTGCTGGATTTTCTGAACACCTATGCAAAACACTAGATACTTTCAGACCTATACAAATTAATGAATTAATAACAAGTACTGTACTCAGCATGTAAGGATGTAGAGTCATGCTTTGAAGCAAAGTCATAACCTGGGAAAATTTCTGTTTACAGTGCTGAACAATGGGCCATATGCCATTATTAATGTCTTCCAGATTACTATCAATATAGGAAGAATAAACTCATATGTTTGGATGGGGCCCTGAGTCAGCAGCATAGATCTGAGACAGAAGTTTCTAGACCTTCTCTTTATTCCCCAAGAAGACAGAAAGGGTTTTAAATACACACACCTCAAAAAAATACCAAACCAGATTTTATTTGAGCATAAACCACAAATACTTGAAAATAAGTGGATGAAAATTCACCTTTTGCCACCATATCATTGAAAGCATGTTCTTGCTTTTGGCCTTTTTCCATAATTGACCAAGATTACTGAGTATCAGAAACATCTTCTCTGTTACCTCTGGTCCTTGGGAAGTGCTGTCTGTACCCTTTGTGGTCTAGCTGGCTGCTGTCTCATCTTCAGGCAGTCTCTAGGTCTCCCTGCATGAAGTTCAGGCTCCTGCTTGTATCCTGTGCCTTTCTTTTCATCTTTGTCTGTAATGTGCTGTAGACTCTAGGAAATGCCCTTTCCAATTTCTTCTGGGGCTCACTGTGTGAACTGTAGTATACCTCCCCTCTTTCAGAGTGTCCATTGNTGAGTTTCTGAAAGGTGCTCTTTCTCTTAGACTTTTACTCCCAACATTTAATAGAGACTTAAGATAACTGGTTCTAGCCTCATGTGTCTGACATTCTCAGTAGATGATCCCTGAGTAGACAAGACCTTTTCTCCTGGTCTCTGACAGAGCCTGAGCAAGACAAAACCTGTCTGGTAACCTTATGACTGGTGAGGCTGGTACAAGGCTAAACCTCTGGATTTCTCTGTGGAAACAATAGATTAATTTGATTAAATGGCTAATGCTCTACTTGTTCTAGTGAATGTTCTGCAGGCAAAGATAGTTCCCTTATATTAGTGGTAACAGAAGGCAATTAATCACTAGTTAAGGCAGACACATTCTTCCTGTTGTGGCTCCACTTTAGGACAGTGGCTGTATTTGGTAGAGGTAAAAGGAGGACAGCTAAGAAAAGTAAAATTTTAAACTGCCATGCCAAGATCCACTCAAATATGCCTGTCAGTGCACAGCACCATGACATTTGCACCAGTTCACATTGATTATCTGGAGCTTTACTTTGGATTTGATTGTTTTGACTGTCTAGGTTCCTAGAGGCCAAACAACATAAGTTATAAAAATGGCAATTTAAGGAGTTTAATTTAGAAACCAAGAGGGAAATTATGCCAGGTTAGGAAAAATAAATCTATGAACCAAAATTAATTCTTATGGACTAGAAAGTACTATCTCTAAATAATTGTACTTCTTGAAATTAAATGTTAGTGCCAGCGCCTAAGTATTTGCACTATTGATGTACTTATTTCAGGTGTATTTCTTCCAAAAGTGGAAGCATCCTTTGAATGCTTCCTAACAGAATTAGTGTTTGAGATGGGAAACATGCTGAAGGCTCAGTTCTGATATTGGTAACACAGCTTTTTTCCTCATAATATTCAGCATTTACACTTAGCTGTGCAGTACAGAATTTTAAATCATTATGTGTGTCAGCAAATGACCTGGATGTGTTCAGATCTTTGAGGGATATACATGAAATTGTTCTATACCAGTATATAATTACCACCTGTACACAAAGGTGTGTGGAAGACAATTTTCATGGCTGTTCGGAAATCGCTATCTTCTCTACTCAAAAGCTGGAACAGAACTACAGTATCTTAAATAGACCCAAATGACAGAGTTGCAGGTGTCAGGTCAGCTTGCTTAACTTATGGAATGCTGTGCCTGAAGAAAATAGACACATACTTTTTAATACCTTTGCTGCTAAACAAAACAAACCAAAAAAGATCTCGTTGAAATTTTTTTACATTAAAAGTAGCAGTGCATGGAGGTAGACATGAAAGCTTATTTTGCTTAATCATTTTTAACTCAGTCCAAGAGTGGAAAGTTAATATTATCAGCTAAATTTGCACTGTACAGAATTGTTCGAATTAAAACAACATATCTGGATTTGAACTAAAGACTTCTCTGAATGACTTAAGGCTGTAAGTAATAGGGTTGTGAATCTCATGAGTTCATATACATTTCTGTTCAAGTCACGTGCGAAGAAAGAGGTGTCTTCTAGTATATATACTATTGAGATATGAATCAGAAAAAGTATTTATAAAATATTCCCTGCTATTCTAGAAACTTTGTGAAGTCTTATGTTGACTCTCTTCATCTACCTTCTTTATTTTCCTTCTAGTGAACACTTCTGCCATCAGAATTCTGCAGAACAAGCTGGGTGAGGCAGTGTCTCACAAGATCACAACAGTTGCGAAGAGATACTGTGAGATTAAATATGGCAGGAGATAAACACGGCTATGTCATAAAACATTACTGTTAACAAATACCCATGCTAAAACTCTTCATTTTTGCAAGATAAAAGGCAAATAATCATGTGGAAATGTCAATGAGCACTGCATTAGGGTGGCATATTTTCAGCTCTAAACATAAATCACTATCATTATTTCTACAATTCTGCTGGCTTCAGTGAAGATTTTGCTCACCTCAATTGATTTTCATGCATTTTCAGACTAAAAAAATATGTTATTTTTACCAAGACACAGTAGTCAGTGGGACTCACTTCTAGCTCCTACACTGCTCCAAGTTTATATCCCAACTTCGTGCTGAGAGAAGCACCTCCTAAGGACAAAACCACAGTTTGCTTCCCATGGTCAATCTGTTGTCAGGCCAGCAGCTCAGGCAGCAATTGTCATGATGAGTGAATATAATGTTTTCCTATGAACATCATGAAAAAGAAATGAGAGTCCTATTCTGAGACAGTGTCAACTGAAAAGAATTTATAAAATGACATCTTTTTCTGCTGTAGGCTTTTACCATGACAAAACTTCTAAATCATTTAATCCAAGCCTGAGATACAATACATTCTAATTTTCTTATCACTATTTTTATTCAAATCTGTCCCAGAAAGAATTAGTAAATTTAATTGTACTAGTTCTTGTATGGATGTACAACAGGCTCCTTTTTATTTCTATTTCTTAAATTCTGTCTTCTAAATAATATCCATAACAAATATCTTCCATTTTAAGATCATAAAGTGGTAAGTAATTAATTTTAAGTAAGTCTGTGACTGACTCCATAGAGGAGCATTCTTCACCTTCACCATGTCAAAGAAGGTACTATAGTGTTTTACATAAAGGCAAGAAATTGAACAGTATAGGGAATGATCAAAACAAGGGGAAAATAGGGTTCATTGCATTTTAGGCCACATCAGCTGTGGTTTATCATCACTTTGCAGGAAAAGTGTTAGTATGCCTGCATTTTTTCATCAGAAATTCAGGCAGTTCACTCAACCCTTTTGTTCAGTTTCAAAGAGATTGCATGAGTGTGAATGCTTTCTCCAGTATTTTCTTCTTCCTTCTCTCTTCCTTCCCTCCCCACCCCTCCCATGTAGATTTGAGTGGCATATTATCCATTTCTATCCTGCCATGGCACATTTACTTCATAGAAGCTCATCAGCTTTTGGTGCGGTAATGGAGGTCCGAAGATTTGTTCTTCTCCACTAACACTCCATTTTGCTGTATAGAATAAAGTGAGGACAATGGCCAACATGGGGCTTAATATGATTTACTTTGTGAATTGTGTCTTCCTACTCAAATTCTAGTTCTTATTTTGTGTTTCACTATCATTTATACTATTTTTTCTTACTTCCTGTAAAAAATATGCATCTATGTGTGTCTTACCAGCCTCACTTTGGATCTTGGACAGAAAGAAATACCTCTGGTTTTAAAAAAAAGAAAGACCTGAAAAAGTATTTAGAGGCATTTAATTTTATCTTACTGATATAATCTGGGAGGTGAAAGGGACACAATGCTGTAAGCAGCAAAAATTTATCAAGTTTATATTTATCTCCCATGCTACTGTTATTTGCAATATTGTTGTTGGTGATGGTTGTTAATTTGGGGCATTTCAGCTTTTAGGAGTAGATGATCTAAAAATAAATTGTCTCAAGCCAAATCTAAAGCCCCAAGGAGCTTCTGTTGGGCACCAGTTTTGCCCTTGGGCTCATTTACTCTTTTCACCCTTACCCAATGCCATTTTTTTAATGCTACTCCTGTTTCCTTCACCAGACTCCTTTCCATTTATCAGACTTCTGGGAGAAGAATATGTTCAGTTCAATGATTCTTTTGTCCTATTTCACAGAATCACAAAATCATTCTGTTGGAGGAGACCTCTCGAGGTTGTTTATACCAGGGTCATCAACAGCAGGTTAACCAGGACCAGTCAAGTTTTAAATATTTCATTAATAGAGACTTCACAATCTCCCTGGGCAACCTGTGCCAGTGTTTGACATGAAAAAAAGTGTTTTCTTGAGTTCAGATGGAATTTCCTGTTTTATAATGTGACCCCATTGCCTCTTGTCCTGTGAGTGGGTGCTGCTGAAAGAGTCTGTCTTCTTTACACCCCCCATCAGATATTTATACACATGGATGAGATCCTCCCTGAACCTTCTTTTCTCAAGGTTGAACATTCTCAACTCTCTTAGCTTTCTTATCTGTCATCGTATGACAGATGCTCCAGTTCCTTAATAATCATGTGTTAGACTTGCTCCAGTATGTCCATGTCTCTTTTGTGCTGGGTAGCCCAGCGCTGCACACAGCACTCCAGATATGTCTCACCAGGGCTGAGCAGAGGGGAAGGATCACCTCCCTAGACCTGCTGACAATGCTCTGCCTAATGCATCCCAGGAGGCTGTTGCCCTTTTTTGCCACAAGAGCACATTGCTGGCTTCTGATCAGCTTGTTGTCCACCACGATGCCCAGGTCCTTCTCTGCCAACCTGTTTTCCAGCTGGTAAATCCCAGCCTGTCCTGTTGCTTAGAGGTTGGACTAGATGACTATGATTTATTCCTCCCCAGGGGCTTGACATTTCCCCTTGCTGAACTTCATGACATTCCTCTCTGCCCATTTCTCCGGCATGTCCACCCATCTGGTCTATAAATCAAGCCTCCTGGTTTTGTACCATCTGTGATCTTGCTGAGGGTGCACTCCATCCTGTCATACAGGCAACTAAAGAAGACATTAAAAAGTATTGGCTGCCGTATTGACCTGTGGTGTACAACACTAGTGATTGGCCTCCAGCTGGACTTTGTGTGACAGATAAAGGATTTTGTGTCACAGATTTCAGTTGTCTATGTCAATATTCTGGTGTGCTTCATAACCTTCTAATAACTGTTTCTTTATTGATAGTAAGTATTCTAGTCTGTAATGTCTGTTTAACTAGCTAACATTTGATCTTTCTCCTGAAACGCATCATTGTCTTCTATTATAATGGTTTCAGTTAAAGAATAGCAGGGTACTATTTTCCCAGATGTTTGCCAAATACCATGCAAGTCCTCCATGAAATGAGGGTTTTTTTTTCCATTGCCTCAAGACAGATATGGACCAGTTAGAGAAAATCTGGAGCTTAGCAAAAATATTAAGAGGTTTAGAAGACGTAGTAAGGTTGAAAAATGTAGGGCTATTTAATCTAGACTGAACAGAGTTGCAGTCTTCAAATCCATAAAAACATCTGCAAACATGAAAGGAATGAGTTATTCTTAATTTCTATTCTTTCTGGTGTGAGTACAATATGAAGTCATATTTTAAAAGAAATTAATACTGGATTTAAGGGAAAACTTTCTAATGGTTGTAATAGGGGACAACTGGAGCAGAGATTTTAGTCTTTACAATTTAAGGCTTCAGAACAGGTTAGGAAAATATTTTAGGGGAATGGCCTAGATATCTGGGGCAGAAATGCTCTCCTGAGGACTGATTTGACTTTAATTCCTATGATTATGACTGTTTCCGTTCCATTTGTTGCTCATGGGTTATCACCTCTTTTAATTTTTGAGAATCTAAGTGTCAAGGGTAGTCTTAGAAACTATAAAATGACTGGAAAGTTATAGCAAAAACCAGCTGAGCCATTTTTAGAGTAAATCAGGAGTTATGACAGAGTTTGCCTGATATCTCCAACGTCAATGTTATTCAGCCTAGTAGCTGAGCATTTGGTATAAACAGATAGACATTTATGTCCATCTCCCAATCAGAACAGGACAAAAAGATTAAAAAGTATAGTTCACAAATTTACCTGAGCTGCTGCTTTTTTACTGCTAAGCATAATTCTGCCTTAGATAATCACTTTTTAACATTCTGAATGAAACAGGCTGCACAGAGAGCTCAGATTTTAGTACGTAGTAAAAAAAGCAGAAATCAGATACATGTTGAAATGGCAGTGTAGTGACAGAATGTAGATAGTAGCAGTTAGAAACTCCAATTAAAGCATGTAAGGTCAGAAGAAATGTTCTCCTCATATTAAATAAGACTTGAGGAGTATTCAAATAATCTTAGATTTTAGAAAAATCAATAGAAAAATTCATTTCCATTACAAGTAGATAAATAAGAAAAATGAGCATAACAAAAGCACTGCTAGGACTGCAAGCTCTTTACTAATAGCAAACAAATCTGAAAATGAGATAAATAAGTTATCTGTCTACTCTTCATGCTACAGTTTTATTCCTGGAGTGTTTTATCAGAGAAATCATATTTTTATATATGACAGTTCAAGGAACACATTTCTACTGGGAACAAGTTTGTTTCAGATGTCTTCCTTTTCAGAAAAAAAGAAAACAAAAAGGCTAAAAGTTGATTTTAAATAAATATACAAAAACACTTACATGATGCAAAGTTGTCATGGTTTAGCCCCAGTTGGCAACCAAGCACCACACAGCTGCTCGCTCACCCTCCCCCCGCCCCTGGTGGGATGTGGGAGAGAATCGGAAGGGCAAGAGTAGGAAAACTTGTGGGTTGAGTGTCGTGGTTTAACCCCAGTTGGCAACTAGGAAACTAAGTTGGCAACTAAGCACCACACGGCTGCTCGCTCACCCTCTCCCCCCCCGCCACCTGTGGGATGGGGGAGAGAATCAGAGGGGGAAAAAAAAACCAAACCGTGGGTTGACATAAAGGCAGTTTAATACGACAGCAGAGGGAGAGAAAATAGTAATACTAATAATGATAACAGAATATATAAAATAAGTGATGCACAATGTAATTGCTCACCAGCCGCCGACCAATGCCCAGCCAGTCCCTGAGCAGTGATCGCTGCCCCCTGGCCAACTCCCCCCAGTTTATATACTGAGCATGACGTCATATGGTATGGAATAGCCCTTTGGTCAGTTTGGGTCAGCTGTCCTGGCTGTGCCCCCTCCCAGCTTCTTGTGCACCTGGCAGAGCATGGGAAGCTGAAAAAGAAAGTCCTTGACTAGGGTAAGCACTACTTAGCAACAACTAAAACATCAGTGTGTTATCAGCATTCTTCTCCTACTAAATCCAAAACACAGCACTATGCCAGCTACTAGGAAGAAAATTAACTTTAACCCAGCCAAAATCAGGACAAAAGTTAATAAGGCAGACAAACAAAACATTTTTTTAATATCAGTCTAGTTGTAACCATCCCTTTGTCACTGAGGATGTGTTTTTATCTGCTCCTCTTGTTCTGTCCCTGACACCTGTCTGTTTTTCACATCAAGTCCAAATTGCAATAATTGTCTGCACCTTCCTGAACCTGCATATCTTTGCTATATGTATGACATTTCCTCGTGCCCCTAGCTCCTTGACATGTGTTTCTCTTGCTCTGGTCTTCATACCTTCCCACCTCACAATTCAGTACCTGAAGGTCTCTGTTTGTATTCAAAGTACATAGTCATTTAAAAGTTTAAGTACATAGGCAAGTTACTATAAAGTAACAAGTTACCACTTGGCTGATGAGCTGCCATGATTCTCCTTTTGTATGCTCTTACCTTTTGCAAATATCAGGTAATTCACTCAGCTTTGCCCAGAGTGGAAAACTTTTAATCTATGGTGAGTGACTTTACGTCTCCTGTGGGTTAAGAATGGATGTACAGTGAGTTACCATGCTTTCACTGATGGCTGTTAACTTTCTGTTAACAATTAGTGGGCATGTGTGTTTGAGTTCCATTCCAAAGAATGTCACTGGGACCCAAATGAATGAATATATTCCCCCGTCTTGGTGGCAGGAAAATTAAAAGAGGAAAATGAGCTCAACAATAGTGAACAGATTCCTGATTCTGAGCTCAGGCTTCTATGACAGCCCACAGTGAAAACCAAAATATTGCTCATGTTTGGGATTGTGCTCTTGACCTTTCATGCTAATCAAACTTTTCCTTCTTCCAAGTCTTTCCTTTAAGTTTATAATCTTTATTGTCTGATTATAATCCTATAATCAGTTATAATCTATGATAGTATGATAAATGTTAGCATTTCTATTTCCATTCTACACTAACTTCCATCTTCTATTTCCATTAAATATGATGAAAGTTTTGCTGGTCGCCAAAACAGTAGAAGCACCTCCCTTGGTTGTAAGCTTTGAGCACCAGATACTTTTCAGCCATCAATATCTGTAGGAATGTATGCAGAAGAAATGCAGAGTAGGATAGAATTGAGAAGTAGGGGTTTTGTACATAGTTTGCATCTATATAAATATTAGCTCAGAAAAGCAAAACTTTGTAATTAGGCCTACGGAGTTTTTAACCTGTTTTTTATGAGAAAAACTCTACTCCATTCCTAAGGAGGACAAAATGAAAACTAGGCCTTCTCTGCTTGATTTTGAACACTTTGTAAGCTTGTTTATATTTTAAGTTGCTTCAAGTAAGCATGTATTCTTTAAAGTATGCAGCAAGACGTTGTTTTTAAAACATATTTTAAGATTGTTAGTCTAGCTCAAGTTAATGGTCTTAATAAAGAGCTACCTGGAAGTCGGTATGTGTGGTGGCATATTCCCTTTATACTTTAATTCTATGAGCGCATGAAGTGCTTGCAATTTGCTAGCTTCTAATACCCCCCATCTGTTATTTTTCCCCACAGCCTCATTATCTTTACTTTGAAATTTTACTCAAGGGATGACATGATAAATTTGGAAAGCTAATTCAGTGAGTATTCTTAGGTTATTAACTCCATGACCTACTCAGGATTAGTTAACCTTTTTGTTTAACACTTTTCATTAAATGATGCAGTGTTAACTTTAACACTTTTGATTTAAATAAGTGGCCTGTATACAGTGGATGGGATTTTGCACTTGTCACAAGGCATAGAACATTACATTCAAATAGTAGAGGGGATAAAATCTTTCCTTAGAACAGGCTCTCTTACGAAGATGGATTCTATTCATATAAGGTCAAATTCTTCCAAGGAATCTGTGCAAAGTTTCCTGGGATTTGGTGCCAGTCTTCCAGCTGAAAATTATGTTAGAAACTTCTGAGTTCACAGGCTGCATTTTATATGACTCAGATGTACATCTCCTGGATATACATCTTGTATTTGACTTACATCATATTGATCTGAATCTGCAGAAGACAACCTCCTCCTGGCCATCAGTCTTTTCTGTTTATTACTGTGCTGTTCATTAACACCTGCAGTTGACAACATAAGTAGCACTTCAGGAAACCCTTTTCTTCACATAATGCTTTTGTGAAGATTTTTGCCAAGAGTAGCCTGCCTTTTTTATCCTATTTTTGCCCATAGCTCAGGTTGTCTTTCCTGCCTCACTCCTACTTCAGCATTGCTATTTTCTTGCATTCTGGATACCAGGCTGATGTAGTGCCAAAAGCTCAGGAGACAGAGGCCTCCTGCTCTTGCTGATGGTGCTTTGTTGCAGAAGATCATGGATGCTGAAAAAGAAAAAAGACATCACAAGAGAGACAGGATGTGCAGCCCTGGCATAGAGTCAGACCAATCACTCTAGTAATGGATTATTACTCAATTAATTTGGTGACAAAACTGTGAGGACGTGAACATGAGAGAGAGCTTTCAGAGACCTCAGTCTTCCACAGAATTTTGCACGTTTTTAGTGACAATTAAAAAGAAACACCCTCTTAAATTCTGTTGCTTGAATTTGAAGCAAAGAGATGTATTATTCTGAAAAGGAAAGGAAGTGGTTTTTAACATGTTTTTTTTATATTTTATTTTATTTCATTTTATTTTTCTCTACACTTGATTTCAGGAGTGATTTTTATCATCTTTGCTAATACTTATGAAAGTAATTGGTCCTCCATTGGATTTGACCATAGCTACAGCCACATGATCCACTTACAATCCAGTAGGAATTAATTAAATGTTTCATTAGACATATTAGATGAAATATGCAAACAGTTTTCTGTGGAAGAAGATGTTGGAATCCAGTCCTGTATTTCTGCTGCTGTCTTCCCCTCTTCCTTCCTCTTGACACACACATATCAAGTCAGGCTTGCTCCTTCTTAATTTTGACCCTATGAATCTTTAACACTTCCTACAAAATATTACAGTTGGAGCAAGAGAAAGGCATCATCTCCTTAATTATACCTCTGTTATTACACATACATGCAGCTTTGAATTGCAGTTGGCTACTTGGCATACGGGGAGGGAGGTGAGTTAAAGTCCTCACAGAGAGGAGACGAACCCAGAGGCCGATACTGTTAAATTAGAAATGTAGGGTTTTTTTCCTTCCCTACCAACACCAGTGTTTTCAAAGAGAAGCATGATCCTTGTTTCCGTTTCTGAAAGAAAGATTCAGATATCTAATTAGAAAGTATGTTTTAGAGCTGCAAATTCCGAGCAAAGATGTCAGGTGACTTTCCTGACAGCCTGAGGTTTGATTTTAAGCCTCAGAGAAAGCAGGGATCTAATACATATCTTTGTCATCAGCATTCTTTATTTGTTACTTTGATGATCTATGCCTTCCACTCAGTGCACTGGCTATTATGAAATTTTATTCTCTTCTTTAACATCCCCCTGGCCTCATGTAAAGCATAGGGAGTCTAATCACCTAACTCAGTTCCATCCCAGGAGTCCAGGAGCCTTTAAGTAAGGCATTGCCATATCCAAATCCTTCAGTGAATCTATCTCTAAGTTAATTGCTCAAGATACCATGGTAAATTTATAGCAGACTAGGTAATTAAAGTCTGATTCTGAATGCCAGGCTTGCAAACTGTCATGCTTCCTGTCCCTTGCAAATAGTCCACCAGCTGAAGAAGTCAAAGATGCAAAATATAGTAGAAGCAGAGATAAAGTAGGTGGGAATTATGGTCAGAAATATAACTTCAGAAAGGCTTTTAAAGTGAGTGTTGTAGTAAGCAAGCAAGCAAGCAACTTCACCTGACTGCTATTCCTGCCTCTCTACCTTATCTTGAACTGTAGGAGATACTTCTTCATCTCTGCCCTGAAAAGAAGTCTGATTGCTGGCCAGTTCAGCAGCTATTGACAGCTGCTTCTGTGTTACTGCTTAACCATCTGTGGTGCAGTCTACTACTCCCACAGGGCTGGTAGCAGAAATCATTCAGGAGGGGTGGCCTAATGCAAACCCAAGATTGGAGGCCAGCAATCACCAGAATAGTGAGGGAGACCGTTACTTTTACTGAGAGAATCTAATGAAGGAAAGAAATAATCACCCATAAAGAGGAAAGAAACCAGAAGCCAGAACTCTGAGAACTAGGCTTCCTTTAACACAACTCTTATTATTTTTAGGCAAAAGGGAAAGGGTACTGTGGGAGATCAAAAGGAGAAAAGGCAAGACATAATTTCTCTCTACAAAAATGAGGGATTAATTATTACCAGTGGAACTTTTTAATGTAAATATACACACTAATAAATAATTGCCAGATTATATATATGCATCATACACAGAGCAAGATATTCTCCATAGCTTTCCTCCAGTAACTCAAATAACTTGACATAGCTCTCTTATCTAAAATCCTGGTTACATTTTCGTTAGGGATTTAAGGATGTTTGGCTAACTCTGTGAACTCATCATGATCATGAAAGTGGTACATAAACACTTTTGGAGATCAGCACCTCAATTTCTCATGTTCTTTCTGAATCTCAGGTTTGTGGAGTGAGAAGTAGGGCACTGTTTCCACTTGTTACTGTTGATAATAAGGTGTTCACATCCTGGAGGCTCTTGAGGCACTTCTAAGCAGTAATTCATCTTGTCCTAAAGTAAACTCCTAAAATGAATCAGGGGATTAATATTCCAAACTTGTTTACTTTTTTGTCTGTTAACTGTTAAGGAAGTTCAGGGTGATCAGGTGCGGACATCCTCATGTCTTCATATGAATCCCATTCTCAGTGTTTAGGAGTCTCAGTTATTACTATTTTAAGATTTCAAAGGAGATATTATTAATCAGATGACATTAATGATCTGTTCACAATCAGTAATAGTATTTAATGCCAAATAAGTGCCTTAGAGAATGACCCAGCCTAGAGGTGGATGGACACATGCATTATCTGCACAATATAAGTCACAAAACCAAACAATAATTTCCACATCAAAGTTAAGATTCATAAGTTAACTCTATTTGTTCAAGTACAGAATTTACTTCCATAATCTGTGGAAGCCACTATGTAAATATGTTGCAGAACCACACAATCACAGAGCAGCTGATGTGGGAAGGCACCTCTGGAGATCTTCTAGTTCAACTCCGCTCCTCAAGCAGTGCCAGCTAGAGCATGTCCAAATACGACCATGTCCTGTTGGGTTATATATATATATCTCCAAGGATGAAGACTCCACAAACTCTCTGGGCAATCTGTTGTAGTGTTTGACCAACCTCACAGTAAAAGTGTTTTTCTTATGTCTAAGTGGAATTCCCTGAATTTTCTGTATATACATTGCATCTTCCTGTATAGAGTATGCTTTTTTTTTGCTGTACTGAAGTTACCTCTAATAATATATATTTGTTCTCCAGCAAAATATTTAAAGACCATTAGCAAGTGAGTTGCATAAACTAAATAGACTAGCCTTCCTGTCTTAGTGCAAAGAAAGTGGACTTCTGTAAGGCCTTTGATACAGTTCCCCAGAACATTCTTACCTCTAAATTGGAGAAGTATAGCTTTGATGGATGGGCTGTTAGATGGATAAGGAATTAGCGGGATGGCTGCATCCAAAGAGTTACAGTCAATGGCTCAATGTCCAAATGGAAACCAGTAAAGAGTGGTGTCCCTCAAGGGTCCATACAGGGACCAATACTATTTAGTATCTTCAGCAGTGACATAGCGTATTGGGTTTGCGTGACAAGGTTTTGGGAGTGGGGGGGGTACAGGGGTGGCTTCTGTGAGAAGCCACTACAAGCTTCCTCTATGTCCAATAAAGCCAATGCCAGCCGGATCCGAAACAGACCCGCCGCTGGCCAAGGCCGAGCCCATCAACGACAGTGGTAGCACCTCTGGGTAACATATTTAGGAAGGAGGGAAAAAAACAACCAGGCACAAACTGCAGATGGAGTAAGGAGTGAGAATATGTGACAGGAACGACTCTGCAGACACCAAGGTCAGTGAAGAAGGAGGGGGAGGAGGTGCTCCAGGCGCCAACACAGACATTTCCCTGCAGCCTGTGGTGAAGGCCATGGTGAGGCAGGCTGTCCCCCTGAAGCCCATGGAGGTCCACGGTGGAGCAGATATCCACCTGCAGCCCATGGAGGACCCCACGCCAGAGCAGGTGGATGTGCCCAAAGGAGGCTGTGACCCCGTGGGAAGCCCACACTGGATCAGGCTCCTGGCAGGACCTGTGGACCCGTGGAGAGACAGGAGCCCACACTGGATCAGGTTTGCTGTCAGGACTTGTGACCCCGTGGGGGACCCATGCTGGCGCAGTCTGTTCCTGAAGGACTGCACCCCATGGAAGGGACCCATGCTGGAGCAGCTCGTGAAGAACTGCAGCCCGTGGGAAGGACTCACATTGGAGAAGTTCATGGAGGACTGTCTCCTGTGGGAGGGACCCCACGCTGGAGCAGGGGAAGAGTGTGAGCAGTCCTCCCCTTGAGGAGGAAGGAGCAGCAGAGACAACGTGTGATGAACTGACCGCAACCCCCATTCCCCATCCCCCTGCACCACTCAGGGGGAAGAGGTAGAGAAAATCAGGAGTGAAGTTGAGCCCAGAAAGAAGGGATGGGTGGGGGGAAGGTGTTTTAAGATTTGGTTTTATTTCTCATTACCCTACTCAGTTTTGACTGGTAATAAATTAAACTGATTTTCCCCAAGTCAAGTCTGTTTTGCCTGTGATAGTAACTGGTGAGTGATCTCTCCTTGTCCTTATCTCGACCCACGAGCTTTGTCATTATATTTTCTCTCCCCTGTCCAGTTGAGAAGGGGAGTGATAGAGCAGCTTTGGTGGGCACTTGGCATCCAGCCAGGGTCAACCCACCACACATAGACAGTAGGATCAAGTGCACCTTCAGCAAGTCTGCACATAGCAAGCTGAGTGGTGCAGTTGACTCGCCAGAAGGAAGGGATGCCATCCAGAGGGACTTGACAGGCTTGAGGAGTGGGCCCATGTGAACCTCATGAGGTTCAGCAAGGCCAAGTGCAAGGTCCTCCACCTGGGTCAGGACAATTTCCAGTATCAGTACAGCCTGGGGGATGAATGGGTTTAGAGCAGCCCTGCAGAGAAAGACTTGGGCATACTGGTAGGTGAAAAATTGGACATGAGCCAGCAGTGTGCATTTGCATCCTAGAAAGCCAATTGTATCCTGTGTTGCATAAAAAGAAGCGTGGCTAGCAGGTCAAGGAACCTGATTCTACCCTTCTACTCTGCTCTGGTGAGACCCCAGCTGGAGTGTTGCACCTAGTTCTGGGGTCCCTGGTACAAGAAAGGCATGGACCTGTTAGAGCAGGTGCAGAAGAGGGCCACGAAAATGATCAAGAGGGATGGAACACCTCTCTTATGAAGAAAGGCTGAGA
>VYZW01003812.1:19417-30303 GCA_013401315.1 Balaeniceps rex
CTTTAAATTCAGGGACAGGGATGTTGATCAAAGCCTTATTTTCAAATATGGTAGTCCATATTCAGGAAGAAAATGGTTGTGTCATACATCTAAATAACTTGATAATTTTTCTCTCGGCTCCTTTGCTTTCCTCCAATTTGCCTCCTACTGGCTATTTGTCATGGGACCTGCTGTCATGAAAATATTACATTTTATTTTTTACATAATTATAGAGTTTTCCTCTGTATATTTTTTCTTTCCCTGCAGAAATTATCTATGTTGNTCAGGGACAGGGATGTTGATCAAAGCCTTATTTTCAAATATGGTAGTCCATATTCAGGAAGAAAATGGTTGTGTCATACATCTAAATAACTTGATAATTTTTCTCTCGGCTCCTTTGNCCACTGCAACAGAGAATCTTTTAAAGATACAAAAAAAAATTATTTGGAAACATCACACAGAATACTTCAGGCTTATATTAAACAATATTTAAACATTTTAAAATGAAGCTGATGCTGAAAGCCTAACAAACTAATAGTATTTCTAGGTGATTAGTCAGTGTGTGTGAAGTACTTCGAAAATGAAAAGCTGTACCCTTGCTTAATTGTGAGTGTCCTTGGAATTACTAGATGCAGCCTGAAGAAATATGAAAACATACGAATGTTCATTTTAGTTTCTGATGCCCCTCTTAGCCTTCCTTTTGAGTCTTCCTTCCCCCCATTCCTCTTATAAAATATATTTTCAAGAAAGCCAGGAAATGCTGGGTCACCTACCCCTCTCCAGCAGGTGAGGATTCATTTAGTATATGGCCTGTCTGTATACGCTGCCATTTCTCTCTGGTGCAACTCATCTTCTCTGTTGCAGTGGGATTTAGGAATCCCTCTATGCTTCATAGTTTTGATGAATTCAAGCTGGAAAAATAATCTAGACTGGCTTCCTGCATAACATGGCTGAGGAATTCTTGCATGATGGCATAACTTTTGAAATACATCTCTTAGATTAACATCCAATCCTGACTTAAATATTTGAGATTATGGAAAACCTAACACCTCTCGGTGAGTTTTATCCTGGAACAGGTACCTTCAGTGTAAACAAGTGCCCTTCATTTTAGTTCTACATCTTGGGTTTTATTACACCTCTCTGTGCCATGTAGGCACGTACAGACTGTGATTTGTTGCACAAACCTTCTTCTGTTATTACAGAAGATTTTTTCCCTCACTGTAAATAGGGAAATGAGAAGTTCATAGTTGACACACAAGGTTTACTGAATCTTTCTTTGTTGGGAGTAACACAGTAAGTGTTCTTGGTTTGCAAGCAAGTAAGCGATTCAATTTTTATTGATTTCTTTAGACATATTGTCTGTATTTGGTGAGGTGGTTCTAAAGGAATTGTCCTTTCAACTTTCTCTGGATTTTTCTTTTTTTCCAATGCTGTGGTTGATTAAAAAAACCCCAACAACCCCACAACATGCACCCCCAAACTCCGAACCCCATTTAATGTCTCCATGTACATTTTCATCCTCTTTTCATATCTGAATTTATCTTATTTCTTCTTTGACTAGTTAATCCAGATTCCTTTGTTCCTTCTTTTTGAAGGAGTGGTGAAAGAAACATTCCTCATAGTGCTTTCAAACGGTGACAAAACTTGTTTCTTTTCTGCCTGGTCTGAACATGAGTAGTGATAAGGCAACATCTCTTCCTTAACTCTGGTATTGTCTGTTTTCCTGATTTCTTGGAAATGCACACTGCCAATCTCTCATTTTAAGAACAACGATACCCTTTATATTGAGCAGTATTAACAGAAAGCAAGGGAAAACACCTTTTGCAGTTACATAATTAAAAGCTGTTAAATAGTTTGATTGCCATCTATCTGTATGAATTCTGTATACATAACGTATACATGTTCCTCTAAACAGCTGAGACTTCAAGCTTTTGCCTTCCACACTTTCTGCTGGTTTACTCTAGCCTCTCTCAGTATGAGCAAATAATTTTCTAGCATTCTCTTGATTAAACTAAGTATATTGACCTTCTCTGGCCTTAAGGAAGATTTTTCAGGTGTCAAAATATGCTTTAATTGACTTCTGAATATTTTCCACTTTTTAATCTGTTTTTAAAAATGCAAATGCCAGACTAAACATAGTGTTCCAGCATTGGTGACATCAGTTTTTGCATATGGAAATAATGAAGAATACCTACTTCTTTTCAATATTCCTTTACTTTTCCAAGGATCAAATTAGTTCATTTAGCAACAGCTTTCCACTGGAGTTTGCAGACAGTTTCTTACCCGCCTATAGTTTCAGAATCACTTTTTTCACTGTCCCATCGTATAAATATGACCTGCATTCCCTGTGCCTAGATTTATGACTTTGCATTTGTCCTTATTAAAATTTATCTTTTCAAATGAAGTCACCTAACCAATTGAGACAGATCATTCTATAGAACATTTGCCTTATTACTTGCCACTCCACCAATTTTTGCATGCTGTTCAAGTTTTACCAGCAATCGCTTTGTATTTTCTTCCAGATCATTGAAAAGGATACTGAGGACTTAAGACTTAGATACTGGCTAGTTTGTATTAGAAATACTGTGATTAGACAGGCATTCCTCCTTTATAGCTAAAGAGGAGTGTAGAATAAGTTTATAGCAGCTAATAACTAATTAATAATTTGAAAAATAAACTTGAACCATTTAAATACCATTTAAGTTATTGTATTTAATACTATCCACCCCTCACTCCAAGAAATCAGCAAGAATGTGGTAGCTCAGAATGTGGAAATAAGCCAAATGCTTTACAGTCATGTAAGTACAGTATATTAACCAATTTTCTTCTCTCAAGAAAAACTCTAAAGCTTGCAGCCAGAGTGCTCAAGGTACAATCCTCCATTTCCATAAAATCAATTAAACTTTTGGGGAAGATAAGAAGGCCACATTTCACAATCCTTTTTTCTATCACTAGGGTATAAGCTCCAAAATGTTATTTAAATTTTAAAACAGCAGTTCATTCTAAGCTTGCAGAAGATTACTGCATTATGAAGTCCCTGCTGGACCATGAAGAATGAAATCTGAAGCTAGCAAATGGTGTCAGGTGTTTTGGTTATGAGGATGGTGGCACCTCTGCCTCCTTGTTGGTCTGTTCCTATTGAACGAGCTTCAAAACAGAGTAAGCTGATCTAAGTCAGAGCTGCTGTAGTCCTTTTTCCCTCCCACTGCACAGAGCTGCATGTTTTGTATCAATATCAGCGTTCACCTGGATCTGTGGTAAGCAGGCCTGGGGAGTTAAACCGGCTCAAAACTATGAGGATGGTGGTGATGATGATGCGGGAACCTGGCCAGCTCAGCTGTGCAGTAGGAGTGTGAGAACATGGTCCGAGCTGAGGAAGGTCAGCATCAGTGTAAATTGGATTTAGCAGCCTGTACAAAATTTTTAAGGTCTGTTGTGCCTCTCCAGTTTACAAAATGGAGCCACATGATTTTCCAATTCTCAGACTGGCAGGACCTTAAGAAATACTTGGTTTTGTCTAGCTCTGTTTTCTGCTGGAGTCAATGGGACTTCCCTTCCTGCTAATGAGGGATTGGGAGAGGAAGGAGCTATTTACTCAGCTGCAACATTTCCTTATGGAGCTAGTGCTCACAAAACAGTTCAAATGTATAGGCAGCTGTAAGGGGAATAGATAAATCATTCTTTATCATACTGCACATTAATTTTTGTCATGCAGGCGCCATCTTGGTGATAATTAATTTTTTATTTGTCATGAACAAAACTATGCTATGTGACTAAACGTAGAAATTACGCAGAGAAGTGTGATGTAACAGGCATTTACAAGGTAACGTGACATGCATTCGTAGATAATTTTTTCTACAGGTAAATGATTTGAAATTAAATACGTGGTGTTGTTTTCCATAGAAACATATACTATAAAAAGAGCGGTTCAATCTGGTTAAGCAGTTTATAGATGCTGTGGGCCACATAATTATCTATCTATACTCAATACCTCAAGCTGTAACATGCAGGCAAGTCTCCCTTCAGTAATTTCCACTGCTCCATCTCTTTAGAAATCTAAATTCGTTGGCTCTGCAAACAGAAGTATTTACTTCGTTTCTGTAACTACACCTTGAGTCACTTCTAGTCAGTCTTCTGTCTCAACACTTTCCTGAAACTCCTCTCAGCTAGCCAAATCTTGGAATTGCTTGGAATGTCTTCTACTCTTTTCTATCCTTTATTTTCTTTATGCTACTGACACTTTCAATTCAATCTTTCCTTTGAAAAGTAGTATCTTTTGCAGGGTTTGGTGAAACATTCTTCTAATTCTCTGCCCACCTCTCTGTTTAATTCTACAGCGTCTCTTTCAGTATGTTGTTTTTTCACACTGCAAGAATGCCAGGGGCTTTCTATCTGTCCCTAAAGGGCTTTCCATCTGCACAGCATCCACTACCATTTTTGCACTGGTGATTTATTTCTGACCCATCTCCTGCAACTACCGGTCTTGGTTCTCATCACTCATTTTGGTAGACCTCCTGCCTCCAGCTTTACTATGCCCAGACTGTGTATCTCTCCAGATCATCTATATTGCCCATCATACCCTTTCAATCCTTTTACTGTCTCTTCCCTTCTTGCTAAATTACATTGTTTCTGTTCAATATCTTCGAGTTTCTTCCACAGCTTTACTTTTGTCCTATGTACTTTTACCTCTACTATATCATCAGTTCTCTCTAAGCCTCTCTAATGAAAACAAATTTGATGAGTGCTGTATTTGTGCCTCTTCTGTGCCTGACAAGATCATATCCTTCTTGAGACAAGCTGTATAGGAAACTGCTCCCTTTTGCACATCCCTTCTAAAGCTGATGTCAAATTAAATTTCTCATGAAAATAATTAATTCATAATGTTCAGAGAAAGGGCAGTGGAGGGTAGCTGCATTTTCCTCCTTTTCCCTGTCATTTAATGTTGCTTGTCTTTGATCATAAGTGCTTTGAATTTGGGATTCCATCTGTACACAAGTTTGGAAAGTGACTAGCCCAGGATGGAGATAATAATTTTTAGAAAAGATTCTCTTGACTTATGACAGTGCATTTTTATGGTGATTTTTATTAAAATACTTGAAAACTCACATGATTCTCCTGATTTAGAATCCAAACAGGCATCATTAAGCCAACAAGCTCTTAAAGTGTAAAGCACTTCTATGTTACCAAGCAGAAGACAACCAATTTTCTGACCATTGAAAATTTTTTCATCTGGGCACTTGAAGAAGGGATAAAGGAAGGAATGTGACTCCTTCAAAAGGATGAAGTCAACAGGAGAATGAAAAGTCTCTTTTATTGCATCTTGAACAGAGGGTTGGTGGGGGAGGAAGTCACAAGCTTCAAGGAGCCTACAACAAATTCAGATTAAGGATAAATCTCTTGAGGAAGATCTCAAGTGATACAAATTGTCATAGAACTGGTTAAAAATTATCTCCTTTGCTTACTTTACCTTCTGTCCTGGTTTCAGCTGGGATAGAGCTAATTTTCTTCCTAGTAGCTGTCATAGTGCTGTGGTTTGGATTTAGGATGAGAATAATGCTGATAACACACTGATGTTTTAGTTGTTGCTAGGTAGTGCTTACACCAGTCAAGGACTTTTCAGCTTCCCATGCTCTGCCAGGTGCACAAGATGCTGGGAGGGGGCACAGCCAGGACAGCTGACTCAAACTGGCCAAAGGGCTATTCCATACCATATGACGTCATGCTCAGTATATAAACTGGAGGGAGTTGGCTGCGGGGCAGCGATCACTGCTTGGGAACTGGCTGGGCATCAGTCAACGGGTGGTGAGCAATTGCATTGTGCATCACTTATTTTGTATATTATTATTTTTATTATTATTATTATTATTCCCTTCTTTTTCTGTCCTATTAAACTGTCTTTATCTGAACCCATAAATTGGACTTTTTTTTTTCTTATTCTGTCCCCCATCCCACTGGGGGAATGGCTGTGTGGTGTTTAGCTGCCTGCCAGGTTAAACGACAACACCTTCCATCACCCATGACTATTAAATAATTATTAACATATATTCAGATGGAGAGGGGCAGTCCAGGCATAGCTTGAGCACATTAGCCTACTGTATTTGTGCCATTGAAAGATGGGGTCAACTTGCTTGGAGCAGCTTGGAAAGCAGCATGTGCCACCATACAGAGCAGCACAAATGTGGCTTTTGTTGGGGTGCAGCGCAGGCCAGCAGCTCCCAAAGGAGCCAGGAGCTTGCTGTGGGACCACCAGCAGGTCCCATCCCGCCACCTCAGTGAGGGGAGCAGGGCAGCCCAGGGCTGCCATCACCAGGCAGGGACACAGGGATGGGTTACACCCAAGGCTTGGCCAGGAAGCCATGCTGCGAGGGTGTCCTTCCACAGGATTGTGCTTGGGGTACTCATTTGTGAGGTGCTGTGGCCATGGCAGGAGCATACGTGTTATCCACTGGGTCCCTGGGCAGGGGCCCAGGAAGTCACTGTAGGGCTATCTCAGAATGTACAGTGGGGAGAATTTAAGATGGATGGATGGGATGTTGGGCACATTTTATCAAGGACACTTTATTTGCAGGAGAGTGAGAGAAAAGGGAGAATTTTGGTGTCATTTGACACCAAAGTGGGAACTTGTTTGTGTCCTTAACTGAAGCTAGAAATTCGGGGACACTGAGTGCATTGATACACATGACCCATTTCTTTTTGAATCTGTCTTACAAAACCTCTCTCCCTTTGTTTTTTTTCTGCTCACCTGCTACCCTTCTCAAGTCTGGTCTGTGCTGTCTGTTCCAGCACAGGGACTGGTTCTCTCTACAGCCCCTTCCTACTGCTTCCGATACGAACTGTCTTACTTATAAAAGACCTTTAGGGTATTTTCACCCACTGATAAGAGTAGTTGAGGCCTTGAGAATCACTGTGAATGCACCCCTCTCTTGTGATATTACAGCCTGTGGCAAAACCAGGCTCAGAACTTA
Organism: Balaeniceps rex; assembly: GCA_013401315.1. Classification (NCBI taxonomy): domain Eukaryota; kingdom Metazoa; phylum Chordata; class Aves; order Pelecaniformes; family Balaenicipitidae; genus Balaeniceps; species Balaeniceps rex. The sequence continues at coordinate 26,362 of VYZW01003812.1, forward strand.
GATGGAAGAAGGACTCTCTAAAATACTGTGTAATTACTACAGTAATTCACCTCTGCTGAACTACCTATAGATATGTGTGTAAAATAATTGTCAATTAAACTTTTCTTCATTAAAGCTCTAGTAATTTTAACTACATGAGCATTACAAGATGCACCAATATAGTGATCCTTGTTAGAACAGGGACCTACACTGTATGTTCTCTAGATAAGACAGGGATCTCTGTACTTCATATCTGTGAGCTACCAACCATGCTGTGGGTGTGATAGAATACTAAATAGCAGTAACACATTTAAAATATAATTACAAGTATTTGACTACATTCATCCATGGCATAATGGGGCAGCTGTATTATTAGGCTGTCCTTAGGAAATTGAATTACTCTAATAAATGGAAATGACTGTTATTTAAATGGAAGACTATTTGCATAAAATAGGCCAATGCTAAGTGACCAGCTGTTAAATAGGTGTAAAATCTAATCTCAAAGTTCTGGGTCAAGGATGGATGGGTTCTTGCCAAAGATTTTCATATTTGGGCACTTAGCCTACATATAAAAATTTTGCAGTCAGAAGAAGCTTCAAGATCTGAAAACTGCTGATCAATTTATTCATCTTCCTTTTTCATATTTTTTATTTAAGAACAAGCTAGCGATTGTCATTCAAAAAAATCAACATTTTCTCTTAAATGGAAATAAAGAACAAAAAGTCAGACGATGCAGCTTCATTTCATAAGGGAAACAAAGGGAAATGCCACTGTTGGATTTGTGGCATTTCTGAGGTAACTAAGTGTTTATTTCACTGTTATCTTATTTGATATCAGGGGCTTGGAGATAATTCAGTGCAAAAGACATAATTAAAAACGATCATCATCTTAACACCATGTATATTCACTTTATCAACAGAAATGCAACAGGTTCATATCTTCCCAGCGACTTTCCGTACCTTATTGCATCTGGGGCTCAACTCAGACTCCTGTGAGTGCTCCTTCTATTTTGGAAAATAATGCCAATTCTTATGGCACCAAGGTTTTTGGAAAGGCAAGCTGGAAAAGACGACCACTTTCTGTAATGTTTAGCCCTACATTCCCTGAGAAGGCTGTCAAAAGTTACAAGGCTTACATCTACCTATCTCCACATTATGCTATGGAGCCGGAAGGTGAGAAGTTTTTCCTTTCACATGTAATTTTTTTAAACAGGAGGAAATTCAGCACTTTACTGTTTGCCCACTACTGCCTTTTTTGTCATGATGTGACTTGACATTGGTACTTTTCCATGTCCATTAATAGATTTATGCAGCTGATGAGCTACATTATAATCTTCTTGGTCTGTAAGCATAGTGTAGCTTGGTTTATGAATAATAAACTCTAGCAAAACTACACAGCGACAAAAATCTTGAACAGAGCACAATCTTGGAAAGCTTTTCTTCTTTTGTTTTCTGTTTCTCACACGTAACTTTTTCTGCCGAAAGCAGATAATTTTGATATAAAATATTAATTTGCTAAAAGCTCCAGTTTCCATCAAAATGGTATCTTTTCAGCCAACACACTCTTATATAGAATATGACCCTTATTCGTTTTCTCACAATGACTCTCTGAGTCACTCTGAGGAAGAAAATGAAGCAAGATGTCATGCGAATCACGTGACTGTTCTATGGCATTCATGTGATGTCATGTGATTGGTCCTGGTTTGGGCTGAATTTATTTATTCCATGATATGGAAAGGAACTTCACTTTTTGTGAAGTTAAAGATTTTTTTTCACTGAAGCCCCTGAACTCTGTATGTCAGAAGGGGACACATTCTCCACACATCTCTCTGTTGATTTTGCTTTGAAGACTGGAATTTAACACTCTTTTAAACACGGATGTCCTGGCTTTGTGTGTTCCCCTGCCACCTGCTAAAAAAGAAAACTACTGTAATAATAGGCATCGTAGAAATATTTCCAGCATTTTCAGACCTAGCCAGCTGACAAGTTTAACAACTTTCACTTGTTCTACTTGAGGTAAAACAAAACTCATATAGTGTTATAAAGGGCTGCTGGATGCATAACTCTGAAAGAAAATATGTGTAAGTCTGATTTTTCCTTTTCTGTAGAGCAAATGTCCAAGCCATTCAACATTGAGAAAACTGTTTGCATTTTTGGGAAAAAGCCTTCAAGCTTTACTCCTTTGGCCTTGTCAAGTATTTATTTAGAGATAACAGGAATGAAGCCACTAAATACTGCAAGATATAAACCAAATCCAGCTTCCTGTCATCTTTAACCTATAGATTTTTATCTGTATTCTGTACAGTTGGCCCAAGTCCCACAATACTATGAAATCTGGCAAGTTCTGAAGGGAAAAAAAATATCTTTGCAATTTAATAAGAATCTTGAGAAAGCCTACCTGGCAATTCTGAAGCCCCAAAGATCCACTTTTATATTTAAATTTGTTATTTATTTCCCCCCCCCCCATCAAGAAGGAGTGTACCTACCTTTGGTGGATTGCACCTCATTTCAAATACTCTGAAACAAACCAGCTTCTCCATAAGTATCCATCTATATATTTAGATAGATAAATAAAACTAAATGTATTTATTGAAATTTAGATATCTAAATATCTAGAGTCCAACCACAGCAAACAGGAATAGGTAGAGGAGACTGATACTGTGATACGTAGGTGAATATGTAAGTGACCACTTTGTAAAAGGTGACATGGAACTTGCATTGGCTCATTTCATTAGCTGAATTTGGGCCCAGCAAGGAGATGTTGACTGGTACTTGCTGTCTTATTGAAGTATGTGTGGTTAAGTAGTTCTGTCTAGGCACGACAGAAAATGAGAGCGTTTCTGGAGAGAAAACGTCTAGGGCAAAGCTGTTTCTACAAAGAGAATCCCTAAACAACAGAGAAAAGTGAAGAAAAGAATCTCTGAACAACAACAAAAAAAGGGGAAAAAATCTGAAATTTCTATTTTCATGAACTCATACTTTCTTCCAGCTTTGGTACCCTATTCCTTGAGTTAGTAACACAGCGGTAGCTTAAATTATCTCTTTTTCTGTGTGTCCTTATTCTTGTACTGGTAGAAGTGCAAAATGGACAATATCAGCTCTTCTCTGCCTCAGTTAAAATTCCAGTTGTCTAGTGGATAATGGGCCGAGACAGCTTTTAGAGATTTTACTTTCTCCCCTAAAGAAAGCTTTGTGAAACCTTGAATTATACTTGCCAAAGTGAACACAGTTATGGGGTTGCATCTCTTTTAATATCTTCTTAATTTGGGAGCCCTTTCTTTTGGAATACAAGGACAAGATAGCTACAGAAAGGATAGCATGAGCATAACTATGTTAGCACATAGTGGTAAATTTTCATGCTCAGCATGAAATCCCTGTTTTTGCATGTTGGAGTAGGCTTGAGCTGCTACTAAAGTGAACTCAGGAAAGGATCAGGGGCTTCTAAAAAAATAAGACCTCCTGAGTCTGTTCGCTCACCTAACCGAGTATTTCAGTAGACTCAATGTAATTATTAATCGGAGCAGGACTGGCACCGAATGTGTGAGTAGTCCCACTTTCTTTGCTATGTTTATAAAACTGCCCAAATTCCATTAAGTAAACTTTTCCCTAAAACAATCAGTTTCATAACTTCCTGTAACCTTCAGCACTAACCTTTTTTAGATGCTCGTGAAATTAGATCTCCTGAGCTTTCCATGATATCGTCAGATATGTGTAATGCATTAGCATTGTATTTGTTTAACCGCATAAATACAGGCAAGCAGATTTATTCATTTTAGCCTGTGGTAACGGCAGTCTTTCAGAGTGCTCTCCTCCCCATTAAGTTTTTCCAAAGATGCTGTTGTTTTTTTTCTAAATGTAAGTGGCAAAGAAAAGTGTCCCAGGCATGTAATTTTAGTAGTATCTTCTTCCCTTATGACTCATTACTGCTGAAATCAACACAACTTGGGATGTGCTCAGGAACTTC
>VYZW01003814.1:4711-19067 GCA_013401315.1 Balaeniceps rex
CAAGAACGCCGTTTTGCAATGGCAGTGGTAAAAGTGATATGGGTTTGTTATGATCAGCTGTATGGTCCACATCCCAGAAAGAGTAAATGAAAAACGTGAGAGGAGAGAGCTACAGGAAAAATAAATATACCCAATGGCTGGAGAAGCCACTGTACATTTTGAGAGATGGGGATTTGACCAAATGAGACAGTTATTGAGGAGAAGATAGCATGGTGACCCAACCACTGTTTCTAAATTTCTTGAAGATGAGAAAATAATTGATAATAAAGGAAACTTTATTAGTTGATAATAAAGGAAACATTATTCAGTCTAGTGCAAATGGGTCTTATGAATGATGGATAAATAAATCCACACCAGATTTAAGACAATTCTTTTTAACAGAAGTGTTAAAAATCATGTGTGAAAAATACCATGATGCCTTCCATTCACAAGATGATGAAGGGGGTTATTTGGAACATATACTTTAATCAAAGATTCAAAACCTGGGCAAAATTCTTTGATAAAATAGATATTTGGATGATCTTTCTGAACCTTAATATCTCAACATGGTATTCATGGACCAAAGGTAGCTGACATAATGCTCTTATAGAGACAGAAATCAAGGCAGAGATGCTACTTTTTAAGTAAATGAACTATGTCAACATTTGCCCCCCTATAACAGCACAGATAGGAAAACCCCATGCATTTGCTATTTTATTTTCTGATCTTTAAGATCCATTTCTTCAGTAAAAGCAAATATTAAGGACAATGTCTATGGCTTTTTCTCCCTCAGTTGTTATTCCTACAATCACCTCCAGTGAAATCAATTTAATCTTAACTACAAATGGTATTCACCACTGAAGCTGAGGTGTTCATGGGAATTAGGATTTTTAGTAGGATGCAGACTCATATTTCCCTTAACTCCTTAAGTGCAACAAAGGACTGGAGGATTTGGCTGTTAATCCTGGAAAAATGACAGCCATAAAAAATGTTGACTCATCTCACCAACAGATCTATAAAACCACCACTAGGTTGTTATCACTAGGAACCACACTGTGTGGGCTGTGCATGTGCAAATGAGCACAAAAGCACAGCTGGTATTTCTAATTCCGTCCAACCCAAGAGATATATGATCTCAGAAGTATCTGAGATAATTACACAAACTAAATCAAACCCAAATACTGAATTCCCAAGTGAAAAAATCTTTAATATGTGTCATATATAACTATTGAACCATTTACTTTCCATCTGTGTACTCTCTAATTTTTCTTGTCACATATTCTAATTACAAATAATGCTCATAACCAAACACGTGTTTATACCTCTTCATCCACCGCTCCAAACCCTGCTGAGAGAGTACACAAACTTGTTGCTCTCACATCCTGTCCAGAGTGATCGCATAATAACTCAACTTGCAACTTCAGCAGGTATTAAAACACAAAATGATTCTGTATTACAATGAACATTGCCAAAAAGTATTTTGCATGAGCAGAGTGGATACCACACAAGAAATTGCTTTTGAATAAACGCTCTTTCTTTCACTGGTTTGTCACCACATGAGGAAAAGCATAATTTTTTTCACATATTACTTTTCAAGACAGACTCCATTCAGATAGTACCCAATGGTTATAATTACAGCTTTAAATCCAGACTGGAGCTATCCTTGTTACAGTGCATGTAATTCACAAGAATTTTGACAATAGTGACAGTGAGAAAACCTCTTTTCTAACGTAACAACCCCTATTGCAGCACTCCATCTTTCCACAACGCAGAACGCAGAGGCTTTTCAGCACAAGAGGGACTTGGAGAATTCTATGAAGCCTTATGCATGTAAGAAGAGGAATCCAAGGCTGGGGAGATGGAAGGAAAGGGTAAAAAGTTGTGGCAGTGCGTACCACTTCAGTTGCTAGAGCTCTGTTTATATTAAATGCAACCCTGTGAGCAATTGACTCATGAGTAGTTCTCATGTTATATGCAAAAAGTAATTAACAGAAAAAGCAGGCTGTGCATAAATTCTTCCATAATTCAAGTTGTGAAAATATCAAGCTCAATGCTGAGTAGACTTAATACAGCTTATTTTGCTTGCAATCATCATTCAGTTTATTTCTTTAAAACTATTTTTTGAAATATTTTAAAATCATATATCAAGTAGCCTGCTCTATGAAGGTATATATAATAGTATGGGGCACAGATTCTGCAAACACCTTTGAAATATGTATCAGCTGTGATATCCATGATGCACACGTACTCTACAAATACCACTGCATGTTATACACCTATATTTACATATAGGTTTGTAAAAACAAATGCATCATTTTGTCTTGTTTTCTCCAAGTCATGATCAGAAGATGTACTATCGCAGAGTGAACTAAAGCCCGACCTCCAAGTGACTCACTCCAGCTGCTGCTGCTGCCACTTAATCAGTATAAGCCGTAGTCAGGGCCCCCTTCTGCCCTGAGATATTTGTGCAGGTCTTCTTCTAAAGGCATTAGGAGTCACTAAGAACAGGTGACTTTATTTGTAACTAAACCTGAGAACTGAAATTATTCCACGGGCTAGATTGCTTACATTTTTCTCTCCTTGTGTGTTCCACTAGGCAGGGAGAAGTCTCTTGTTTAGCACCTCTAAATAAAGATGCTGAATAAGTGACAGCTTATTTATGAAATATTGTATCATTTGGTATAACTACAGCTGGCACAAAAATCCCTTAAACATATGTGATTGTTTGCAAACGTGTCCAGTGAAGGTGAAAACAATAATATGTTTTTTCTTTAACCTTTTGCACCTTAAAATGTTGGATGTAAATCACTAAGTTTTACAAGTTACATTCTTTCAAATACTCTGCTTAGAATATGCATAGAACTATACATTATATTCTAAGCACACACATAAGCAGTTTTCGTTGTATTGCCTGTTTTGTAAATGGGAGTTGTTCATACAAGGGCTTAGGATGCATTTTCATAAAGCAGCAGGGCTCCGTCTCAGCGGTTACTTAAAAGTGGCTTCAGGGCTAAGCAGAAAGGCGAACTGGTAAACCACAAATAAACCATTTGCCCTTAGAAATGTATTCAGAGACAAGTTAAGTGCAAACCAGTTAGGAAGGATGAGAGGCAAACTCCAACTCTGCCCAGCACTGGGGCAGGGCACCCAAATGTGCTCTTGCCTGCAGAGCAGACGAACTCCACTCGCTTTGCTTAACCCAGCTATCTGCAGTATATCCCATACGCTGTCCCAACTTTGTCACATACGAGCCTGACACTGGGCAAATAAGAGGGTTGGTGTCCCTCCCACGTGGCTGCTAGAATCACCTGCTGGCAGAGCAGATGGGATTTGTTGACAGCTTGAACCTACGTAGACTACCTGCCTGACAAAGCTGGGTCTGAGGGGGTTCTTCAGCCATCTGAGCATAAAGCCGCGCTTTAGCCTGCAGCACTGTTACGGAGACTTTTTTCTGACTGAGCAATTCCTTTGCAAAAGATACAATTTTCCCATGGTCATGTATCAAATGAGTGACAGAGCTGGAAACAGAATCCAGGAGTCCTAGATCAAAGTATCCTAATTTATAACTAACAGAGACAGAAAGCCACAACAGGAGGATGAGGGTGCCTCTGTCAGCCTTCAGGGAAAGAGTCTTGCTGACAAGGAGCAGTATTTCACTATTCAGTGTAAGTATGAGTCTGATTTCCAAACAAACACACGCTCTGAGAAATTATTACTTCAGAGTCCATCAATATTTGCATGTTTTCTCTCTCCACGTCCCTAGCAGTTCAGCATGTCATTAGAGCACTGCTGATTTTAATGACTGGTTGCCAGAAAATGGTACAACTGGGAGAAAATGGGGAGCTGGTGGTGCTGAGTAAGTTACTGTTATCTACTCACAGGGTGGACATGGAGCCACAAGCACAGAAGGTGCACGAGTTCAGGGTGTCTTCCTTCCTTCATCTTACAAGTCAGTGCTTCATTTTTAACATTGTTCAGACACCTCAAGTCTCAGCAGTAAGTCTGAAATGGAAAACAGTCAGCATTTCCAGGGTGCAAAAGCCAAAATCCATGTAGGAAACAAAGTGTCTTCCACTGAAATAAAAATGATGCTGCAACTACAGCACCAGTAAATCAGAGTTGGGAGAACTGAAAACTAGTATCAAACCCACAAAGTTTCATAGAGAATCAAAGATCTAACTACTTATATAAACAGGAGGCGTGGATTTTATATATCTATACATCCGTATGCAAGTGCATGCTGCAATTATAATTTTATACACATTAACATTTAATAAATTGTGTTGTTTAGTTTATGTACATAAACCATATTGCACTATAGTACCATATTGTCATGACACCTCTATATTAAGCAGCTGCTCCTTTCTTTACCATGAATAGAGACATAAAGCACAGATGAACTTCTGAACCCATTCTACTGTGGAGTGCATAAGAACTATTAGGTTAGAGGGGGAAAAGAACTTAGGGACACTCAAGACCCAGTGGCCTGAGAAGCCGCCTCCATCAACAAGCAAGACAGCACTTCAGAGATGATAAAGTACTACATAAATCTTTCAAGAAACAGATAATAAAATGAGCAAGGTCATTAGTCCTTAATATTTAACTCCTCTCAACCCCACTGAAGAAACACTTTTTCAAAGAGACTAAATATAGCCAACCAGTAAAATGAATCCATATAAGCCATAAAAGAGATGACCATGTAGGAGGTGAGGGGAAATTCTGACAGTTCAGGACAAAGAGCCAGAGAAAACTGTGAACTGCAAAATCCTGATGTCCTCCCTAGGCAGGTGAGATGGTCTCTTGTAACAGGTGACACAGTTTTTTATCTCCAGATAATAAGGAGAATCAACATGTTTTTATCAATAAATGTGGGTTGAAAAATAAACTCCGTAAATTGATAATCAGTCTTTTTTCCTACTGAGTGCAAACAAAGTTGTCTTGTGTGATACAAATGACACCACAGAGAATGTCATGCAATTGTATCCAAACATTCCCTAATTCGTATCAGCCGTTAACCTCCAGCCAGTGGATCACTGAGGTCAGGACTGGGGATTTATAATCTAGTCAATTTACACCTATCTCCCCGCAGACTCAGGACTGCAGAGAGGCCTCTAATCAGAAGTATTTCCTATGCAACCACAGAACCTTTTACAAAGTCGTTAGGCCCAATTAAAATTCAACTCAAACTGTACAGTTGGCCTGTCCACAGACCAAGCTACATTTCCTAGTCAGCTGGAGGTAAACTAAGGCTACCTGAACATGTTTCAATCAATACTGGTTTTCAGCAGGAAATTTGGGGGTTGACTAAGCAAAATTTCATTAAAATTATCTGCTGCAAACAGAAAAGAATCTGCTTTTGTCAAAAGCTGACTACCACAGAAGTTTTCATTTTTCCAGTAAAGGAAAACCACTTGAAAATTTTGTCATGAAAATCCAGACTTTCCAACATTCCTGTGCCCCTATTCTGGACTGTGAGGTGGGCCACTGAAATCCCCCAAGCCGTGCCACAGACCCAGGATGCACAACAGGGGCTCAGTGAAAAACTGTGGTGCACCAGAGAATGAGTATTGCGGTCTATTAGCCCACCCACAGAAAGGTGGTGACAGGAGACATCTAAGCAGTAACATCTACTATGTACAAATACGTCTCTTTTCAGCCAAAGTTTTTACACAGAACAAATACCATCTCCTCAAAAAATCTTATCAATGAGTAAAGCAAGATGGTCAAAGACACAAGACATGCTGTTGAGGCAGAAGAGTGCAAAATTCCTTCTCAAAAACATCAGTAGTCTCAAAGGACCTGATCTAAAACCTGTTAAGTCAATGAAACTCTTTCTATTAGAACCAACTGGCTTACCATTTGATCCCACGCAGCAAGGTGGAAATTTTATTCCTTTAAAAAAAACAGTGTGGGTTAAAGAGCATTTCCAGTGAAAGGGCCTTCATACTCTCATATTACAGAAGTTGTACTTCTGCTATTCAACCAGAACTCCTGATAGTTTAGCCTAATGTAGTGTATTTCACTCTATGCTAAATCTTTCAAACATTTTGATGGACAGAGGGGAGCGCAGAAGCCACACAAGTGGTAGTTCCTTCTTTGCTTGAAAAAGAACTATTTGCTTTTCAGTGCTTGAGCTGCAGTAGATGGAAAGTAATTTAGACCCTGGCAAATCAGAAAGAATCCACCAAATTACTGGCAGCTTAAACCGCAGAGTGCTAGAGAAGCCCTGACTGCTTCAGGCCACTGCCCACCGTTTGGCAGGGCTACCAAGGGATTGCAAACTTATAGCTATCCTATTTCTTTTTTATAAGACCTTCTTACAGACTTCCCACTGAAGAGTAAGGGTGCTGGGAAGCAGAACAAAGCCAGGAAGGCGTGCGGATTAGCATCAGAGAGAGAACAGCCAACAGAGGCAGGGGCAGGAGTGAAGTTAGGGAGCAAAAGCAGGAAGAAAAGGATACCAAACAAAAAACAACCAGCTACCCTGGCAGCCTCTGGATGCCACTCAAGGAGTCCTGCCCAGCGTTTTACATGAATGCGTGCCTGGGGAATAGGCCCATGGATACCCAGAGGCAAAGTCCTTTCTGCGGTGTTTCTTCCTGGGCAGGAGGACAGAAGTCTGCGTCAGAAAGAGGCTCACCAAGCTATGTACAACAGGAGCTTCCCCGCACAGGTCATAGCACTGAAAACAGCCCACACATGACTTCACGAATCTCATTAGGCACAGCACAGGGGAACGCGAGGATATTTCTGTGTCTAAGTTCATTGCAGTCTTTGGCTTCTCTCCGGAGGCTACCAGCAAGGTTACCAGTGACTGCCAAGTGTAGCAATGGTGTCATTATGGAAACACCTGTCCACGGGACGACAGCGATACAGCTCACCCACAAAGGCCGCCAAACAACAGATGGTAGCAACTTTTGATCGCTACTAACATGGACTGGATTTGAACCAGTGAGTTAGAAGTAAAAATATTTCCAGCTCGTTTCTTATTCCCTTCAGCTATTTTTTCCCCTGCTAACATTATACATTATGTATTACCTTACATTAAGTCCTGGGGAAGGACTTGATTAAAAAAACCACAACAACCTTCTCCTTACTGTGTAATACAAAATAGAACTGGCAAACTTGGATGCCTACTGTTTACATTTTACAGTAAGAGGGCAATTTCACACTGCCTACTACTGATGCTGCAATATTTCCATACCCACTTTTTGTTTGTTTGTTTGTTTTAACTCAGTTCATGCCAGAATTAAAATGAGAAGACTCATCACAAATGTCATGTCTTCTCCATTATAAGGAGTTCGTGTCAGCCCTTTGTCTGCATTTTTGTTGTGTTATAACATTGATCCATTTACAGAACCAGGTCAGCTCTGTGGCTGGCCTAGATAAAGCAGCAGGGATCCATCCCTCACCTGGTCCCTGCTGCCTGTCAGCCAGCCTGTGGCTGTGTCCCTGCCCAGGTGACTTCTTACTCCACATGCGGTTGTAGGTCTGGCCCTACTAACCCAACTGTTTCCACCAAAACCGCTCAAGGCATGGGATTTCTTTGTACCTAAAACCATGCAGACATCTTTTGCCATCCGCAGAAAGTCAATGAATCAAAGCCGAAGCAGAAAGCTAAAAGTTAAAAGCATCCAAGCGGATTGCTGAAAGCATACGTCGTACGGCAGGCATGCTGCAGCGATGTGTGGGTGGCCGGCTGCTTGTCTGGCTGCTTGCCCGCCGCTCTTCGCATGCCGGTGGTACACCTCCAGGATGCTGCCGTACCATAATCAGCCTCAATGGCACAGGCTGCACAAGCTTCAGGAGACGTGCACAGACCTCTTGGGTTTGGAGAGCTTTTGGATCTGTGGTTATTTAGGCTTCTATTTATGTAATAAAAAAGTACACTAGGGGAAAGAGAGTGGCTTTTCCGTATCTCAGACATTATTACTTTGACAGAAATTAAATTATAAGCCCTTATCTATCACCACTTAGGAGTGGAAAGCGCTGGAGGCTATAAACCTCCTGGGTGAAGTCTTAACCCTGTGGAAAGCAAGGGCAAAATTACTATTGACATTAATAAAGCGGGATCTTGCTCTATATATTTGTGCACGTGCATGTGTGGGGTTTGCATTTTCATAGAGAATCGGGATTACTTATTAACTGACATGCAGAGACTGCGGCAAAGACTGCCCACAGTATCATCAAAGCTTATGGAAATGTTCCTAAGATTCTCGCTTCCTTTGAAACTGCCTGTACAAGCCAAATAAGAATCTCCTAAACCCAGTCTGTGTTTTGGTTTAGATAGAATTTATTTGTAAAACAGCATGCTTGAGTGATTACATGCTTTTTTGTTGTTTTCTGAGATTAATATTCATTTGGGAAAATGAAAGTAAGAGTGCATTATTCTGTGTTTTATTAAGTCACATTAGTTACTGAGCTTTAAGCGGCCTTCTCAGTTGGAAATAAATCTCACAACATTGGCTAGTAAGTTTCGACTGTAGATACCATATAAAAGCAAACTGGCTGTGAATGCATTCTTTCTAATGCAGCATTTATTATCTTGTACCTGTAATTTCTGACTTTCCCAGAAGCAAGATGTACGTAGTTTTTTGTTGGTTTTCAAGCAAAAAATAACAATGTAAATTTTGTGCTATAATCACTCCTAACTCATCCATTTGCTTATTCTGACATCTCCATGGAACTAGAACTGTGAATTTTATGAAATTCAGCTGTCTGGGTTTCTTCGCCTAAGCACTTTCTGGCAAAGGCAGATCCTCCAGTGATGCTAATGACTACAGATCCTTTGGCATACATGGAAATATAACAAGTAACTCCACTGGAAATCTGCCCCAGGTAACCAAAATACTGTTTTTCTTAACATCTGCTAAGTTTCACATTAAGTTGTATCTGGGTACGAAACAATTAAAGAGAACTGATAGCTTTTTTCCTTAATACAAGCTCTGAATTTAGACCTTCGCATTTCTCCTTGTCATTTATGTCTGAATAAACACAATATTGCTTTAGAACAGACATTCCCTGTAATAATTTTTTCTTGTCCTGACCAGAAGTCTCTTCTGCTTTGCCTTAAGATTTCTCCTAGCTGAGTGCCATCCCTGCATTGACTTTTCTCAGTTTTTCTCACACAGCCACACTTCTGCTCCCACACAACTCCCTGCTGACCTCCTTCCGACTTAATGGAAATGGATCCCTTTTTCCACGTTTGCCCCCTAAGCCCTACTCCTGCTTCTCAAGAAGCTGTGCCACTCGGTCATCTTTCAGACTTCACAGTTCACTGTATCCCAGGACAGGGTTCATTTCAGCTAATTCCAGCTGTTCCAGCACAGGTATCTAATCTACACTGGTTGTGAAAGCCCCCAGAGAGTGAAGTCTGAGCAGGGGATAATTCATCTCTTTGTCACTGCAACCAGATCCTGAGTTGAGGTTTATGTGCCTGTATCTCTTCCTCATGTCAAACTCCACAAAAAGGTTGAGATGTTTTTAAACTTCAAAAGGCAAGGATATAGTTGAATATGAACTAGGGTGATGGACTTTTAGATGGAGAAAGCTGTTACATGGCAAGGGAAGACAGAACAGAAATAGACAGGATTTAGTCACTGCTTTTACTCCCTGCTCTTCTCCTTGTTTCCATGGAGGGCCTCAACCAACCCAGGGAGCGGTGGCAGACACTGCCTTATCCTGCTGCCCCTGCACCGCTCTTCCTGCTGTCTCTCATCCCCATAGCACTTGTCCTTCCTGATCCTCCCAGCAGTTTCTCGAGCTCTCCTGGAACAGCAAGCCCTGAGCACCATGATGGGAATTTCCCCCTACTTCTGCTTACCCTACTCAGTGGTTCCTGGCACCTGCTCCCCTGAGAAGGCTCTGCAGCTTTCCTTGAGTAGGGGCAATCTCTCCTCCCTTAAAGAGTTCCTCCTCATCTGCTCTCCTAGAGGAACACCACACCACTGGGAAAAAAAAAATTTAAAAAGCCCATGTATCTTCCATCATACTAGGATATGTCTAAGACGTGAAGAACAGAATGGCTCTCCTTCTCCACTGTTCACAGAGAAAGCCTATTTCATTGTGCACCTTAATTTTAGATGAACTTTAACCTAATGGCCAAAGATACTATTGCAAAGCAAGTATATAAAATATCTTACTCATAAGATGACAGGAGGGATAACAGCTTTAACTGTATCTACTTTTCGTAGATACAAGTACTGGTACAATGCACAGAGCACTGGGAAAAACAAGGTTTCTGGTTTGTAGGAGAGTTTAGAGCATAAACTATTTTACAATATCTTTAAAAACTATTTGAAAGCACAGATGATTTAGGAACACCTTTAATTTGTCAACACTGTTGTCACCTTCCATTCATTGACCATGAAAACCATTGACCATGCAATAGAAATACTAGACAGGCAACAGAAAAACTGGATATTGCACTCTGTCCTTGGTTTATAACATGGCCTGCCACTGAGTGTTTTTTTGAAGTCTTTGATACTCTAGATCTCACTGTTGGATGTTGGAAGTCCAGTGAGCCAAAAAGCAGAGATCTAGCACCTTTGCACTGATCCAGTCCCGTGCTGTCTCAGAGGTTTTAAAGGCCTCTTCAGCATAGATGGTTTTTTGTGGATTTGTCAGATTATGACAGTCACAGCACTGAACTTGATAAGCTTCAGCGCTAATGCAAATCTTGCCTAGAAATGGCATATCAAGCCTGCTCCTACATGCCCCCCCTACCCCAGACCATGAGGGGATGGGCACAGGAGTGCATGTCCTTGTGGGTCAGATTTAGGGCAAACCCTTCAGGAGGTGTGTCAGGTGAGAAATCCAGCAGCGCATCCAAAACTTTCAATACCACTTTGCACCATATGAAAGCGCTGAAAGAGGGAAGGATCTCACAGGCTGGCCTGCTACTGTGAGTGACTAGTTCCCCTCCAGTTTTTCAGCAGCATATGATTGGGACCAGTTCTTTTAGCTGGACTTCAGAAGGGCTAATCACCCAATTGCCTGTTCCTGTTTTACCGCATTAGCCACGAACTGTGAACTGCCTCATGAAACAAGCGGTGGAAGCGCTATGTGTATTTCCATTCCACTTAATTTCTCATGAGGCAAGAGAGAAGAGAGACACCAATGCCACAGCTGGCGTGTCTCTGATCTCATAGAGCTGGACAAAAAAAATTGAGAGGCTAATCCAATTCCTTTCTGCGCAAAGTCCATTTTGCTTAGCTCAGAATTTACAAATCAAAATCAAAATGTGGTTATAATTGTAGGAATAACGATATCAGCTAATTAAACTGTCAGGATTTACAATTGCTAGCACCGAGCTATGCAGCAATGGTTTATGACTGGCATGAAACAAGAAGTTCCTTTTACATTAGCCCAACTTCCCAGTTTTTTAAATTAAACAAAAATCCATCCATATTTGTGTTCTGGCTTTAAAGAGACCATATATTTTAAATAAAAACCCTTTTAGAACTAGTAGGTTTCTGTAGCCAGACACAGCACTTCTGTACACTTCACCAGACTTGGTGCCTACGCTTGTATAAGGACACCCTCCAAAGGGGTATGTGCACACTTTGACTACAGAGTGTAGCCTCCTTGCGAATTGTCTGTAAATGATGGGTGGATGGAATACATGTTCCTGAAAAGTCCCTCAGCAGAACTGTCCTCTGTGGATATCATTTAATGTCAGGGTATCTATTTGCGATCGATAGGATCAGTCTGTAGTAGTTTAACTCACCACCATGTTCAACTGTAAAATTAGGGCAGGAGCCAAAAAAATTAGAGTAGCTGTTTCTTACACGCCTAAATAAAAAAAAAAAAAGATTTTTTTTTTCTTTTTACCTCAAATGATGACAATATATCCATGAAAATGTATGGGGCCTTTTTCCAAATTGCCACTAGCTTCTTTAGTTTGTTTCCTATACACAGATTTGCTTGCATTGATACAGATCTTTTATAATCTTAAACTCAATGTCAGTTTACCTGTGGTCTTTGGAAAAGATACCTGCAATGACAGCAGCTGTCTGGCCAAGAATTAACATATTGGTAAGTATCTCAAGCCCCTTTAACACCACAAGAGGTACAGAACAAATAGAGGCAATATCAGCTTTCAAATCTCTCCATTTAGGGCAAGGGGCTCCTTGCTTATTGTGCTGAGTCAGCCTGAAATGTGCCGTGTTTCAAAATATTATTATTTTGTAGGAGCACAAGGCTTTTAAACTAGTTGTTATACATTTTGGAGCCTTACCAAAGACACCAACCCCCAGATAAAATTGTAATAAATAGTGGTAGGGAGAAAAGTAGCTACTGCAAAGCTTAATTAAGTAGTTTGATTGGTTCATACTTGCTGCATTGTGGCTGCTGTTTGTAATTAATTTTATTATCTGATGTCTGTCAGTGCTGTTTTTTCAACTACTTCTTTGTTTACTTAATTGGGCAGTTTATAATCATCACTTTGGAAAAATGAGTTTTCCTCTTTGCTTTTATAACTGATCATATTCACTAAGCCTTTTTGCCCTTTCAGTTTCAATACCCTTCATAACACTGGCAGGATTAACCCCAAGCAACAAACCAGCTTTCCAGTCGCAACGGCAGGGTGCTGAGCATCACTTCTTACCTACAGTCAAACACAGACTTTCCTTTACCTTCATCCACCTTTTCCCGCAATGTGCAACCTATTCCCCTCTAACACCAATTTGCTATTTGAGTTTGTAGTAATGAATTAGAGCATCTATGGAGAGGCCCATGGCAGAGGAGTATCTTGTGGACACGACCACTCAGCCCTGCCATGAAATGACTGCAGAATCAGAGCCAGTACCACAAAATCTCACCGATTTTGCAGCAGGAAGGAGCCACCATAATTTTTAATGCCCTGTTTTAGACTTTGGACAAGGAGACTCACATTTTTTAGCTTTTGACTTTTGAAGTCAGTTATTTCCTTTCTCCTATTTGGGCAAGGCAGTTATTCAGTAAGAAGAGGAGGGGGCACATAGCCAAAACTATTCTATATTGCAAAGTAGGAAACTACCAGTGAAATGTGAAATTGAGGCACTACTGTCTGTAAAACAGGAAGACTGGGAATATCACAGTGACTTGCATGACCTTGAAAACTAGACTAATAGGTATGGGATGAGATTTAATACTACAGAGTCCAAAGTCACGAATTAAACAGAAATTCCTGCCCTCAGTTACAAACATGATTGGACTGACAGGGAAAGGGAAGGAATTGACTGCATCCTCCTCAGTCAGAGGATAACAGAGCCATGAGTGCAATATAGCTGTAAAGAAGTAAATATGATCCTACATCCCATCAGCTAGGACGTTTGCTGTAGGCAGAGGGGAATATTGTTTCTGTTGTACATGACACTGATGAGCCCTTTGCAGTAATACTGTCACAATCCTGGTTCCTCCTGCGCCAGTAAGATGAATTTAAACTGATGTTGCACAGAGGAGGACCAGCAGGCTGATAATGAGAATGGAGAGCTCATGGTAAAAGGGAAAAATAGCAACAGTTTGTCTAGTTCAACCTAGGGAAATAAAGACTAAGAGGGGATTAAGTTATTCGCTATAAATATATTAGATCAGATGAAGGGAAGGGAGAAAAGGAAGTAAGTGTGGTTTTAAATTAGTGGAAAATTCACTACCTGAACAAAAAGATTTCAACTAGATAAGCAAAATTTTAAAATACAATGTCAAAGTGAATTTCTAACCACCAGAGGAGTGAGTAATGCTTCAGGAGTTGTAGCAGGAATAAAAAAAAAACCAGATTGGTTTTACAGTAAACAGCAATCACTGGAAGGAAGGAACTGTATGGCACAGTGCAGACAAGATCCAATGACCCTGCATGTTGTTTCTAGACCTCTAGTCCTAAACCAGAACAGCATAACAAAGCTGAGAAGTTTTTATGAACCAAATTTCAGGAAATGGGAGGCTGAAGTAGAAATGGGAGGCAGAGGAAACAGAGAGGAAGACTAGACGTAGTGACAGAGAAGAGTGATCATAGAATCATAGAATCATTTGGCTGGAAAAGACCTTTAAGATCATCGAGTCCAACTGTACCTGTCCACTACTAAACCATGTCCCTAAGCACCTCATCTACCCGTCTTTTAAATACCTCCAGGGATGGGGACTCGACCACTTCCCTGGGCAGCCTGTTCCAATACTTGACAACCCTCTCCATGAAGAAGTTTTTCCTAATATCTAATCTAAACCTCCCCTGGCGCAACTTGAGGCCATTGCCCCTCGTCCTATTGCTTGTTATTTGGGAGAAGAGACCAACACCCACCTCGCTACAACCTCCTTTCAGGTAGTTGTAGAGAGCGATAAGGTCTCCCCTCGGCCTCCTCTTCTCCAGACTAAACAACCCCAGATCCCTCAGCTGCTCCTC